>BDUI01000003.1:1889007-1942502 GCA_002335545.1 Apodemus speciosus | reverse complement strand
CCTACCAAATGCTGTCCAACAAGAAGGAAAGAGTGGACCCAGGTTCTGGAAAGGCCCAATGCAGCAGTGTAGGAGAATACAAAAACAGGGATGTTGGAAGGGGTGAATAGGGGAATGGGAGGGAGAGGTAAAAAGACATATGGGACATTGGGGGGGGCATGGGGAAACCAGGAAAAAGGGAAATGAAATGTAAATAAAGAATATATCCAATAAAAAAAATATTTTCACATTAAGTTCCTTGTATACCAGACTTTTTAACAAATATAAATCTTTCCCTGAACTCTAGTGTTTATCAGAATTTTCTCTCTTTTACATATAAGGAAACTAAGGCATGGTATCATATAGGAAGACAGGAAGATGGAGGTTACCACAGTTGGTGGGGATGGGTGTTGAGAATTCAATGAGTGCTGAAGGCTAGACTTCACCACCTTATTTCTGAGCACTGCACTCCTTAGGACTTAAGGGGTCATCACTAAACACATTAGTGAACACTTTTCATGTCTAAGCAATACATGCCAAGTAAGAGTTCAGCCTCACATCGAGAATGCATCTGTTTCTAGCTTTTGGCCTAAAGGTTTTTGAAAACCTAGGTACCTGGCTACTTACCTGCCATGCTGTGGAGTATAGGCTAGCTGAGAAACATATAAACTGAGGATAGTTTAACCTTGAAATAAACAGTTAATGTGAAGAAAAATTTAAATTGAAAAATCCCCATTTCCCTGCTTTGTTGGAATTATGTAGTTTCTGTATCCTAAGCTCCTATTAGAAGTATCTGATGGTGTGATGGTTACAGAGGGTGTTAGCCTCAAAGCCCATGCCCCTGCCATCCTGGACAGCCAGGTGAGGCCTCTAGTCCTCAATAAACTGATTAAAGAAACAAATTATTAGGGAAAAGCAGAAAAAGAAGGTTTATTGAGTATGACCACGTAGAGATGAGTGACAAACACACCCAATGAGCCCTCAAGCTTTCATGGTACTGACATAAGCATGAGGCCACGGGTATGAATAGATAAGAAGTACCAAACAAGGCACAGTCCTGTTAATCATTGACAGTTCCTTACCTGGGATCCAGTTCTCCCCACAAGGTCATGTGACAAACTGTCAGAACTGTGTTAAGTGTCTTTCCAGGAAACAAATTTGTCTTCTGCCTGGCACTGGGCTTTCCTTGCCTGTTCTCCCAGCATCAGATCCCTGGGGAAACTTTAATTTCTTGGGACCATTGTTTCAATAGTCAAAGAGCCAAAGAGAGGGACATCAATTTGTCCTTATCTAAGACCTAAAAGCACAACAGCAAGGACTCACAAAATGACAAAGCAAGTGACTTCATTTGCTAGTCTTCTAGGATATATGAGGCATATCCACAGAAGCAAAAGTAATATAGTCTTCCTACAAGACCAAATTTAAATATGTGAAATAATGGATTTCCAACATTATATATAGCTCATGGTATGTTGTTATACAAGTAAAATAGTAATTCAAACTAAAAATGCTAATAAAAATTATCAGCAAATTCCTAAACTATTTCTTTTTTTTTCTTAAATGAATATATCCTGGGATAAAAATTAAGTAAGCATTTACAAGAATACACAAAACAAGCATATTACAACAGATCTGTCTGGCTGACTAAGTTTTAGAATTTCTGAGGCTGCATTTCATCTACAGCACTATTTAGTTAGTGCTTTATCAAACACTTAATTATAAAATAAAATGTATGATATTCAGATGAAAGTATACACTATATAATCAAATCCTTAGCATGGGGCTAGCCCATTTGTCATTCTGAGGTCTGGCTTTGGGCACCACTGCAGTTAGCACGGCATCTCCAGTAATAGCACATCATCCCTTTCTCCCCTTTGACCTCGAAATTTTTRGAGTGTAATGTGATACTGTTATAAACCTTATTGGAATATGTGAGGTGAAATGTAGAGATGAAGATAAACTTGAAAAAGACAGGTTTTTAAAAAAGAAAATCAATTACTATTTTAATAAGTAGAAATAACTTTTGTGCAAAAAGAAAAATTATCCATAGATAAAGTAGATGTTCAATAGATTAGTGTACTAATGACTATATTTACATGTAAATTTCTGAAATTGAAATCCAAGACTTGTAAGTAAATTTAGGATAGAAGTCTACAAAAATATATTCATTTTTGCCTAATCATATTGACAATTTAAGGTGCTTGATTAAACTCCATTTTTCTTAGGGAGTCAACAAAGAGCCAAGACAGCCATAAAAGTGATAGATTGGGGGGCTTTTTCCTCCTAGCTGTCAAGGAAAGCAATGAGAAAGTTTTCTTGGTACACATGCATGGCACGGAGTGCAGTCTGCAGAGAAGAGCAACCTGAGCACCACTTACTGCAAACAGGAGGAGGAGGAGACCGCTCACAGACTCTGCTGCCTTCCAGCTCCCGTGCCTCCTCTGAGGAAGAGCCACCTTCCAGCTCCCGTGCCTCCTCTGAGGAAGAGCCACCTTCCACTGCCCAGAAAAGATGAAAAGAACATGGACCCTAGTGCATGTCCAGTGCTCACAACTGTGTGGCAGGGAGCGGCATGGAGCTAATTTGCAGGAACCCTGATTCCTTGTTCAGCTCTCCCAAAGCATAATAAAATAAGGAGGTTGTGTCTCCAGGGCTCCACTTCCAGCTGTGCCCACAAGTGGAAAAAAACAAGAAGGGACATGTTAACTGAGCACACCAGCCTGCCTCTCCTGCTGTTGCTCTTCCAATAATTCAGAGAGATTGTGTGCTCCTCTCTGAAATGGTTTAAGATGCCTTCCTCATTTGTCAAGGAGATTTAGGTGAATTCCTGGCTGGAAGCAGAACAAAGAACAAATTGCTCTCTCAAAATGCTTGATTCTTGATGCATTACATTTTACCTTGAGCTCAAAAGCATCATCTCGGTCTAACATTTGGAATTCTGGTTTGATGATTCATGCACAGCTCAGTTAGGTCAGTTTGGTTAGTACAGCATCATTCCCAGCTGTTCCTTCCTCTGAGACCTCTGGTGGAATCCTTCCTCACACTTCTGTCTGTCTGTCTGTCTGTCTGTCTGTCTGTCTACTGGCAGCAATGACCAGTGTTGTCTGGACTTGGGTGATCCGCTTCATACCCTACCCTATCATGTGACATTTGTTCCCACATGTTGGATCTGTCTACGCCCCCCCCCCCAACACACACACACTTATGAAGGATGGAGAGGTTGGGATGTTGCTGGTCAATAACCAAACTATCTTGAGCTAATTTAACCCCTTAGACAGTTGTTTATGCATGACTCTTTTGGAATGTACAACAAACAAAGCTTCCACCTTTCCAAAACTTCCAAAGGCATCTGAAGTTTATAGCAGAGCTACCCTCCCTTTGGTGTAAGTCCCCTAAACAGTAATCTCAACAATGTATTTGAGAAATGTCTTGATTTGGGCTTTCTTTGTTCTATTACTGAGAAACTATTAACTGCAATGGAGCACAGTATTTGGTGCCACTTGGATTTGCATTCTCAAGCCACGGCCATGTACAGTTGGCTCTGAAACACACCCCTGATGCTTTTCATGTGAGAGTGTGGTGTATGCTCTAAGGATCCATCCTGTTGTGCTCTGACTATATCTTAACCAGTTACATCAACAGTGACCATATCTCAGAATCAAATCATATTCTAAATATCTTCTGTAGAAAGGGAATACACTGTATGATCAATAAAATTCCCATAAAGAATCAGTCTCTAGATCATGCATAGGCTCCCTCCTAAATACCTGTTAGACCTGCTCATTTCTTCATCATAATTCCCAGAATCCCACATGAATATCCCCTTGTATAACTGCAAAGCTTCCTAACTTTGCTTCTACATTGTACACATTCTAATCTACCTCAAAACAAAACAGAAAATGTACTGAAATGTGAATTTCATAGATGATAATTTTCAGCGTGCCAAAATCGTGTAATGATAACCCAAACAATGGTACTAAGACCTCCAAATTCTATGCCATATCTCATCTCAATCTAATTTCTCCCTGCTAGATGCCAAAATAACCATCAGCCTGCTCTGTTTCCATGGATTAGTTTTGCATAGTTTGTACTCCAAATGAGTGGAAAAATATAGTCGGCAATTTTTTTAGCCACTTTCTGTTTGTCACACTCAACCAACCAACTAGAATTGGCTCATTTTGTTGCTATATAAATATTTTATCATATGAATATGTTATTTTATTGATACATTGTGCTATCGGTGACCATTCAGACTGTCTTCTACTTTAAGACTATGAAACATGATGAGACTGCGAAGACTGGGGCATTTCTGGACATACATCTATGATAGCTGTGTTTTTAAGTGACCATCTTCATTAAAGATTGTCAAGCAGTTTTCTATTGTAATTGTATGCATTTTCTGTCCTGCAGCAATATAGATAGTTCTTCTTGCTTCACATCCTCACTAACACTTAGTGTTATTAATCTTTTCTCATGTTACCACATTCTGGAATGGTATCATATTATTCTTAGTTAACATTTTAACAATAACTAATTATAGGTAAACTGATATGCTTAGGTATATGGAAGTCACCCCAAATATGAAAGGTTCATTCAAATGTAATGTCTGGTTTATTGTGGTATTCTCCTATCTTTTGAGTGATTTTTCAAAGTTTATAAAATCTTCTAGCTTTTGCTCCTTATCAGACATACTGTGCCTAGTATCTACCCCAACAGCTGCTTTTATTCCTCAATTAGCAGTGCTTTGTTACAAAATAAGCAAACAACAAAAACCTTTGCATTTTAATAATTTTAGCTTTTTTGTTTGTTCACAAAAGTAGTTGTGAGTTCTAATTTACATATTTTCCAATCTACTCACTTAAACTGTACACAGTTGAAAGCTATTTGATACATTCATAGGTTTGATTCTAATCAGCACGATGAGATTTTAGAAGTTCCCGATCACCCAACAAGCTAATACTCTCTATTTTTGCAGATACCTTTACCAAGACCTAAGTTTGAACCATTTTGTGCATAAGGCAACAACTTCTTAAAGTGTATTATCCATAGGAAATGTACACACAAATCTAGAGTTTGATAAAGCCAGTGAGTCTACACAGTGAACAACTATCACAAAGGCTTAGAATACCTCTGTCAATCCACAATGTTACATCATACCCTTAGCAATTAAGAAGTATTCCCTACCACACAATAATCCTTTTATATAATAATAAATCAAATAAAAAATACAGCATCTTGTGTGTAGAATCCTCCCCTCTACATAGTGTTTTGGGGTAATTTAAGTTTCTATGTACTAGAGGCCCATCCCCTTCCAAAGCTGGTAGTGTTTCTGGGTCCAAATACCTGCTTGGATGGTTTGGATTAACTCTATCCAGATTCTACTCATTATGAATAGCATTGCTGTGAAGTCTACACATTCCTTTGCATATAGTTTCATTTCTCTAGAAGATAGATTTTCAATGACTATATGTGGAATCGTAGGGTTACATAATAACTTGCCTTCAAAAGCATCTTTCTAAACTAGTTTCTAAAGCACATGTATCATTTACATTCCCACTAGCAATGTGCTAAGCCTCTGGATTCTCCTTTGAAGCACTTATTTTCTGTACAGTTAAGCCACTCCAATGGGCAAGAATCAGAATTTCTTTAGGTTACAGTAACATTAGGTATCTTTCCTTGCCTTCAAATTTGTATCACTCTAGTGACACTAAGAGCCCACTTTTCCATGACTCTTTGGCACTACTGTATATAATTATTCAGTTCTATTTATTTTGTTCTGTGATTAGTGTACACCCTTTACACTACCAGCTGATTTTAGTGAGTATCTTTGCAGGCTTTGTGAATTACAGAGGGGCTGATATCAGGTTCTTTCTACATTAACTTTGTAAGCTTGCTAAATTGATTGATTAAAGTTACCTAACTACGTGCTTTGCAAATACTGCCTTATCAGTTCTCCATAATCCAGTCCATTTTTTTTTATCTCCTGCCTTCTACACACTCTGCAGGACTTCAAATTTGATGCTACCTAGCTCTGATGAGGATAGCTACCACTTAATGCTCATGCAAGTCTTGGTTAAAACCTCTCACTTCACTACCATGGCTGTTTTTTAATGGATACTGTTCATTAATGATGTTTGCCTACAGTCCAACCTTGATAGAAGTTTTTATGAGAATTAGATGTTTAATCCTAGCATAAACTTTTCCATATATAATAAGATGTTCTTACAGTTTCCCTCCTTTTTGATGTTAATACACATCCAATGTTTGAGCAATATGCAACCTCATGTGTCTCTCATAGGAACAATTGAATTTTAACATACTTTTAAAAGATACTGCTTGGTTTACTATTATTTTATGATATGTGCCTTCTTGACACTGTTAAAATGTGTTTAACTTCAGTGACTTGTTTAGCTATTATTTTCTTTTGGACCACATTATCCTTCTGCTACTTTGCCACTTAATCAGTAAATAATTACTGATTACAGTGATGGCTCAGTCAGTAAAGTGCTTGCCATGCAAACAAAAGACAATCAAAAGCCATGCTAATGTCTATACTTTAGCCCAGGGCTTACTGTCCAGCCATTCTAGTTGGAAAACCCCATGTTCAGTAAGAGACACTATATCAAAAAATAAGGTGGTACATGACTTCAGAAGAAACTTGATATCCACTCTGGCCTCAATGTGCATCAACACCCACATGTGCACACAAACACATATATCATACACATACACACAGCAAATCCTTTACAGAGAAGAAAAGGGTGACTGGCAAGTCACTTCTGTGTACTGATTTTCAAAAATGTGACCCCTTCTTATCTGACTATGATTCATTTTGTCATTCTGCATGTACCTATCAAGTGTTATTTTATATGTAAAATGCTTAATACAGTGATGGATTCTACACATTTTTCATGTGTTTTCTATTTTCCCTGTTGGATGTTTGTTGACTACTCTATCACCAACTGATACAGAACCTCATCTCTTATAAAGCAGATCATACTTCTTCGTTTTCTTTGAGTTTCTTGGTGGCTAAACCTCTGTGCATACAAGAAGCTCCATCCTGCACTGTGTCCTGAACTACCTCAGTCCATTTCTCGCCTCTGCCCAGTCCTCTGCAGCAGCAGACATCTACCTGCTCTTCTAGTTTGCAGTGTTTGCATTTGGTCTCAAGGCCATGTTTTACCTTGTTAGTTTCCTCTCCAGAACACATTGCCGTGATTTTTACATGGCTACCTCACTTATGTCATTCAGTCTTGGTTTCACTGTCAAATCTGAATGAGGCCTTCTTAAGACAACTCATCTAATATTGTATTCCACCTGCCATATCCTCACAAATGATGGAATCTCCATGAGAGAAATAATAATAATAATAATAATAATAATAATAATACAGAAATTCGAATCAGAAAATTTCAAGACCCACAATGCTACCTGATCCCATTTCCACCTTCAATATAAAACAAACAGTCAGTGGGGACTGCCATGCCTCTGGAAACACAAGAGTTTCTGTGTGGTATAATGCAGAGCAGAAGAGTCCAATTTCTCTACATTCAAATCATTGCTTCTTCACTTTCACAATGTATGATGGGAAATGGTCATGAAAGGGTCATAGCCTCAATTCCCCAAATGACAATGGGGATAAAGATGCTATGCATTTGATAGCATGACTGACATCATGTAATAAATGGTATTCTGTATGCTACATTCTTTAATACAGTGCTGGAGTCACAGAAAGATGTTCTCAAACAGGAGCTATTATGATGACAATGTTGTTCATGATGATAATGATGATGGAAATAATAAGCATCTGGTAAATACTAAATCATTCAATCAAACTCCCAGACATGTGCACACACACAATTAAATATTGTGATTAATTTCTACTAAGTGGATGCAACCTTCATCACTTGCATTAACATATTTTGTAAAGACTTGGTCGCTTTGGTTTCCAAACTGGGTAAATTTTGTATTGAGAAATACAGACCAGCCATTGGAAGCACTGTAGTATCTCACAAAACTGAAATGAGAACTCAAAAGTAAAATTCTGTAGAATAGACATCAAGGCAGCTCCATAGAATGGGAAGGCAACGCTCACAGAGAATGGGAAGGCAGTTCTCACAGAGGACTTCTCTGAATACTACCAGTCAAATGATTAAATCACCATTAGCATCTGTGTTTCCACTCAGTTCAGAATCCCAAATCTCCAATAGTGAAAACATGAAACCAGATCCTGCTACCCCTGGCCTACTCATCTCTATCCCTAGAGGCAGGCCTTGGCATAAATGGGGGTACTGATCACCATCTCTGTGTCTCAGAACAGTTCCTAGAAAAGTATTTTTATTTTATGACAGGCAAGTCATCCCAAACTGTACAGCTACAATCCTAGGTATTCTATCTATGACAGACATTCTCTAAAAGGGGCCATTTTGTTCTACTCTTCACTCATCCAGAACAGTAGCAACCAAGTTATGCACCATTAGCTGCTTGGGAGGGAGTTAATTACAAATTAAATATAATTGAATCATTGAATATGCTTTCAAGTCTCTAAATAGAATAACAACATGCTACCTTGTAGAATCAATTTTGCAAATCAAAGCTCAGTCCCTAGCTTCCTAGAATAACAGAAGGCTTTTGTGAGATTTCTAAAGTGTAGAGATACAGTTGAAAGAATATTTATTGGGAAGTCATCCAAATTTAAGGGAGGGGCTGAGGATGTGCTGATTGAAACACTTCTTGAGTGGCATGCACAATGCCCTGAGTTCATTTCCTAGTCTCTCATAAATCATGCGTTGTGGTGAATATCTATAACCCAAACACTCAGAGGTGGAGGCTGAAGATCAGAAGCTCAAGATCATCTATAGTTACATAGTGGGTTCAAGCACAGCCTGGGATATGTGAGGCCAAAATTTAGGGGAAGGTGTGTCCTTAGATATTGTGGTTTATAACCCCCCAAAGTACCTGGTGAGAGATTAAGGTGTTCACCAATGCTGAGGCAAGTTTTGTGTTTGCAGACTCCAATTTGAAATAAAATCTTTGATTTTAAAATTCCTTTCTGTTGCTTTTACATACTACTTTAGCCAACCAGAAAAGTAGCCACAACCTCCTACCAAGCATTCTGAGTCATCCTCCATGGGTCTTGAGCTGCAGCACCTGGGAAAAGACATCCAAGAGACAAGTGTGCAAGTGGAATGGGAGCTGGAGTGAGTTGTCAGCTGAGAAGCACTGCATGTGTATGGAGGTATTGAGACCCAAGTACACTGGGGAATATCATCAGAAGGAGAAGAGAAAGCTAGCGAGCACGGACAATGCCCATAGAATCCCAGGCATCAGTGTATGTCCACTGTCCTCTTGCTGCAGGATTATCTTCTTCCTAGATTGTTAATACAAGCTGTGTTTCTTAGACATGTATTCAGGAATAAGAACATTATTTCACGTTTATAAAACCACAATGAAGAGGGAGACTGCATGGTGATGAAGAATCTTCAGTTAGACCAGTGTTCGATTCCCTACTCAGGTGCTTACTAGTTGTGTGATATTTGGAGGTGAGTTCACCCTTTCAGCCTTACTAGGTTTTCTTATCTAGAATTGTGATAGCATTTTTATCTATACCTCCATTATGTTGTTATGAAGTTAAATGAGGCAGCAGCTATAAAAGCTTGCTTCCACATCACAAGTACTTTACGAACACTTATCATTATCATCGTTACTTTTCTCCTTTCAGTCTTTAATAGACATTTACAAGATTCATGTTCCTAGCATTTACCTTTAGGTTTCAGAACTATATTTAAAACAAAGACAACAGCCTAAACAATCAGGCTTCACAAAAATTTCACCAACTACCACATTTAAAGCTAATAAAATTATCACGTACTATCCCTACCATTCTCAAGGAGGAAAAGGCCAACTTAATCTCTTCAAATGAGAGTGGCCCAGGATCTCAGAACAAAGGATAGTTCAATGATCACAGAGACATAAAGACAACAGGCGTGCCAAGAATTGGCACTGGGGCACCATTACAACAAGCAACCAAATGACAACTTATAGAATGTGCTCTTTTATACATTCTTCTACTTGGAATGATTTCCCTGTAGCTGCCAAAGATGGCTCGAGGGTCAGAAGCTCCACAAGAGTTACGTGATCTCAGTAGCTAGAGGCAGCCAGTGATTCCCCCTCAGTCCTAGCAACAAGTCTGGCTCTCGCATGCCCACTGTCCACTGTCTACTTCCAATTTAGATGTCTCTGCCACTGTAAATAGCAAACCACTTGGAAAGCACTAGATAGAGTTCCAACCAGCACTGTGAAATGGGTTTGATAGGAGTGATCCTATTTGAAGCACACAATTAGCCAACCCCAGTGTCAATCAGTAAAATGAGTAAGTAAACAAATCATGGTGGATCTATACATTCAGCCTTAAAAGAAATTCTACACAGGTAATAATGGAGAGAAGTTTTAAGTGAGGGGAGAAACAGGAAGGCAAGGCAGAGGATTGGAGGAGTGATAACTAACACTCTAAAACTAAGCCATATAGAAATCTACTATTTATAAGCCCTTGTGCTCTCTCTCTCTCTCTCTCTCTCTCTCTCTCTCTCTCTCTCTCTCTCTCTGTGTGTGTGTGTGTGTGTGTGTGTGTGTGTGTGTGTTTGTGTGTGTTTGTGTGTGTTTGTGTGTGTGTGAGAGTGTGTGTGTGTATAACTCAAAATACCCTACATAGGAGATTATGTTCATCCTAGAAGTTGTGAATTGCCAATTATAAAGCCTGATGCTAGATGTGGAATACCTCTCTTCAATGTTTTGGTCAGCAGTGTTGTGGAGACCATCTAAACAATATAGGATTATTACTCTTGAATGGCCACAAAAACTATATGGTAAGACTTCCGTTGCCAAAGATATCACACATACTGTTCAGAAGACATGGAAAAATCAAGTTGATACTGACCAGGAAGCTTCCTCCCTGTTGGTCACCTCTCACAGGACTGGAAGTTGCTGTGCAGGCTGCTGGCAGGGTGTGGAGAGAATCTCATCTGTATTCTTACCCACCTGAGCATCATGTAGACTGTATTAATAATATCTATGTGGCAAGATACACCCAAGAATGAACTAGTGCTACAAATGTTATGGTTGTAAGCAACTACTTTCTGATTAGATTTAAACCTCATTTCAAGAGGAAACATGTGCCTGCAAATCTAGCAAGAAGTTATTGTTGGATATATCACAGGGCCCAGGAGTGAATCTACTATTGTTTTGTTAAGTGGACATAGTATCATACCATAACTCTTTACCTATAGATTTGCACAGCTCTCAGACAACATCAATGATACTTCCTCATGTCATGAATGGTTGGAATGCAGAAACATACAGCTAATCAAACTGCAAAAAAAATAGGTGACAAAGAGACAAGTCACAAACATAACATTTATATCACACCCCATTTGCAAGGCTCCAGGACCATTGAGAAAGAGGAGTCAGAGTGACTTTAAGAGTCAGAGGTTGGGAAGGACCATAGCAAAACTGTGTCTTTTGCACATGACAGTAGCCATGGTTGATCATCACAAAATCAATCCAGTCAACATTCTAGCATGGAGTGGAAAGGGTTTTTTAATCTCCAAACCTCACTGAGGGGCCTTAGGCAGTTGTTGGTTTTGATGAAAATGATAGTCAGCCTTTAAGAACATGGCTCCAAAGACAATCCACCTACCAAATGCTGTCCGACAAGAAGGAAAGAGTGGACCCAGGTTCTGGAAAGGCCCAATGCAGCAGTGTACGAGAATACCAAAACAGGAAAATGAGAAGGGGTGAATAGGGGAACGAGGGGGGGAGGAGAGGTAAAAAAGACATATGGGACATTGGGGGGCGGGGAAACCAGGAAAAAGGGAAATGAAATGTAAATAAAGAATATATCCAATAAAAAAAGGAAGAAAAAACCTAGAGCTTTTATGTGTAATGAAATGATTGCTGAGAAACTCATTAATTTCTTTGATCACTATCATTTCTAGGAGGCACCCCTTACCTATATGAACTGAGTAATACCAAATAGCTGACATATTTCTGTTTTTAGGTTTGGGAAATGTATGTGCTTAATTCCAAAACTGTTAAGTAAAAATAGTCAGTACCACCTGTTATCTACTCAGTGCTAATACTTGTAAACTAATAAATATGGTTTTCCTGAGGGGGGAAAAAAAAAGAACATGGCTCTTGGCAGGTGGGCCATGGGCCAGTAGTTTGCTCCATGGCTGTAAGTCCATGGACAGTAGAATTTGGACTTGATGGGTTACTAAAATATTTATCACATAACAACATGAAAAGCCTTGAAGACATACTATATAAAATGAGCCAGCCATATTTTAGTGTTCCACTTAGACAAAGTTGCCACAACTATTGTTGTACAGAATCCAGGAAGGAGGAGGGGGAAGCCTTGACAGGTAAGAGATTTGGCTGAGGACATAAAGTAGTTCTGTAGATAGGTAACAGTGAGCGAGCGGGGCTTGATTAATAATGTGAATGCACTTAAAGCCTTATGTTGCCTTAAGCCTGAATTTGTTAAAACAGTAGGCTGCATATATGTCTTAGGCATATTTCACCACAATTTTAAAACAATAACATGTTTCAAATCACATAATCCAGAAAATCTAAAAAGGACTGCTCAAAGAGGATGGGGTCAGAGGGACTGGGCAGCAACAGTCAGTTTTAAGAGTCATTGTAAATAGACACCGAGCCCCGCTGTGCTCAGACCCGTGCTATCTGCACAGCCAGTAAGTATAAGTCATGAAAAGAAAGACTTTATCTGATTTAAGAACTTTCAACAGTGCTCTCCAAATACAAGCTAGACTTTTAAATTTTAAACTATAAGTTCATTTCTCTGAAAATATTCAAATATAAATTAAATATTCTCCCTCACAAGAGATAGTTACGGAAGCAGAATCAGATAAAGGTTGGATTACATTAGTGGTTCCTAAAAGCAACTTAACAGGCTTGTCCAACATTCAACAGAATTTTCTTTTTTATTATATGATGAGATGAAAAAATTGTGAGGAATTTATAAGGCTCGATATATGATAACTTTAATGCTAAAATGATGCCTTCTCCTCAAGGGTCAAAGTGACTGATCACATTGTAAACAATACCAAATTGTTTTCCATGTTTCTTGTGGGGATTGGGACTAAAAACTTAATAAAGTCAGGCCATCCTTTAGTGTTAGGAAGGAAGATCACATTGATTATAAAATCTGAGAATCACATAGTAGCCTATAGATGTTATTTGATTCTTTTTTTGTACCTCAGCTCTCAGATCTGAAATGGCAATTGTATTTTAATCTACACCTTCTTTAGGATCTTACAAGGATAAAATAAGCCAACGGGTCTAAAAGGGTGCTGTCAGCAAGGGTCGAGGGCTGTCAGCAAGGGTCGAGAGGGCTGTCACTTTTATCTAAAGCTGCATCTTGTGTTCCTTTTAAGCATATTTCCACTGCTTGTGTGGAGGGAAGCAAACCTCAGCAAGACTTCTCCCAAAGCTTCTGCATTCACAAATCATAGAGAACTTGATTGTTTCCTCAGAGTCTCTGGAATGTTGATCAATGATAAGGAAAGAACTTTGCTTTAGAATGGCTGAGTCACATTGGACACTGAGACAAGCAGGCAAATGCCAAGCACCGCTGGCCTTCAATGAAGGCCTCAGCCCAAGTCCACCTTGCATCCGGGAGAGAACATGTACATGAATGTTACCGCAATATGTATGTATTTGCACTCATATGCAGGCTCATGAAGATAAAAAGACAAGACTTGAAAATATAGATAGGGACAAGAACCATGGTAAGAAGAGAAGAGAAGACATACACTTAGAATTTTATCCTAGATCATTTAACGATAAATCAAAATAAGCCTGAAATATGATCACCTCCGCCATCTGATCGCCAGCAGCGGCAGCTTGTCTGCGTTCATAGTTCTTTCTTTGTTGCTCTTTTAAAGTCAAACAAAAAATGTGAAGGTACGAAATAACTTCATTGTCAGGAGACAAAAGAATAAAAGGGCACCAATGACATCACTCTGGAGAACCCCCACCCCACCCCAGCGTTTTAATCTGACTAGTTATGCTTTAGAAAGCTTGCAACATCTGCATTTGCATTTCATGGAAAACACTTCTCTTCTCTTTCTGTCACTCACAGGCTGTCAGGATGGCATTGTGTCTGTGCTTTAAAAAGAGAAACTCCGTTCAACTTGGTGGTTGATAAAGACATTTCATTCACATCCCTTAACTAACAATAATTATTCTAATTCAACACATGAAGGCAAGGAAGAAAAAACATTCACCTTTTCAGCTTGTTTTTCATCATGGAACACAGAGAAGGGAAATGCCCACACTTTTGAGATTAAAAAAAAAAACAACTCATTAAGTCAGAAAATTGGCCCTGTAAGATTGTGTGCTTTGGGTGGCTCCTGTCCACATTGTAGAGCAGTGCTTGGGGGTCTGAGATAGCAAATCACACTTAAGATTCAAATCCTGGCTTTGCCCCTGCATAACTACAAGAAAAACACATTTCCTTCTAAGTTTGATGTTCCTGATCTGGAAAATGGGTATCTGTATCAAGATCTGCAGAAAATTTTCTCTAAGATAAAATTACATAATTTAAAAATGTTAGCTGCTATCATGTTTATCATCCTGTTCCTCATAAACCATCCACTGTTCATGTTAGTCAATGCCATTTTAGGCTCTTAAAGGGCAAGTAGCATAAATCATAAACTCTCCTGAATTTAAAAGTCAGAGAAAGTGCATTGCCTGATTGCGGGCAGGGTAAACTGAAGTACTGCTAAGGAAAACATTTAGGCAACAGGAATCAGAACCCCAGAAATGAATGCAGTTTTTTAGGATAACTCCATCGGAAGAATCAGTTGCAACAAGTTCTTTTCCCTGAGACAATGTATCTAAGATTGGGATTCCTGGAAGAACTAGAGGCAAAGAAGACAGAAAAATGAGGCTTGCTTCAATGGCATACCACTTCTTATCAAGGGGAGAACAAACTGTTTGACAGTCCCAGTATTGCTATGGTAGGATAGTGGACACAGTTCCTCTCTCCACAGGGAAAATCCACACATCTTACTGCACAGAAGGAAAGTACAGAGGCAGAGCAGGCACAAACACCAGTTACTGCTGCGCCATAGCCTGAGAACCAAGCGCATCCAAAGCAGGTAGCGTCCTACCCTTTCCTCCTTTCCTCTGTCTCTTTGATAATTAGGATCTTATTTTTTATTTTTTATTTGATATATTCTTTATTTACATTTCAAATGATTTCCCCTTTCCTCCCCCTGTTCCCCCATCCACCCCTTCTCACTTCCCTGTTCTGGTATTCCCCTACACTGCTGCACTGAGCCTTTCCAGAACCAAGGGCCACTCCTTCCTTCTTCTTGGACATCATTTGATATGTGGATTGTGTCTTGGGTATTCCAAGTTTCTAGGCTAATATCTGCTTATCAGTGAGTGCATACCATGTGTGTTCTTTTGAGAGTGGGTTACCTCACTTAGGATGATGTTCTCCAGCTCCATCCACTTGTCTAAGAATTTCATGAATTCATTGTTTCTAATGGCTGAATAGTACTCCATTGTAATAAATGTTACAACTTTAAGTTGTAATTGAAACTATTTTGAAAAACTTAAAGGTGCTGCTGTTCTAAAGTTTTTATGTACCACTTTTATAAAAATTTGAAATTGTTATAAAGAAATTATGTTGTTGAAAGCTTTCTGATAGAATTTCCATCATAAAAAAGTCATTTTTGCTATGGTCAAGTTATTTAGCATGGCTTCTGCTATAACAAAAAAAAAACAAACATATAAAGTATCCACTGAAAAAGTTACTTGAAGATTACTTAAACAGTCTTGTAAAATATATTTTATTTTTTAATGTTCAGTAAGATGATAATTATGCTCAGAGATTAGAGTTAAATGCAAAATTTTGTTTTGATATATTTTGTTGATGAGTCCTCAATGAGAAAGGATTAACAATAAAAACCAATGATGTAAGAATAATGATAAATAATAATGGGCTATATGACCCATAATTCCATTAATATTTTCTTCCAGCTTACTAGCTGAACAAATCCCAAACAATAAAACATACAGAGGCTGATTAATTTGGAGTCTGAACATCTACTGAGCTCAGTGAAAATATGTCTCATAAAGCCCTGGGTCTTGGCATCACGCAGGGCTGAGACAACTCAGCTCCACCTGTACCAGCCTGGTGACTCTAAACATGTTACTAATTGGCAAAATACTGAGTCAAAATGACAATAATATCAAAGGTGAAAGAGGGAGGAAGAGACGGAATGGGCGGAGTCGATACACAGCAGTGTGGAGACTGTAAAAGACTTGGAAGAGGAAGCACAGCCAGGGCCAGAACAGAAGAGGAAATCACAGCAACAAATTGGGAATTAGGCTGACATATAGAATCTCTGGGATAAGCCCTATGAGCCTGAAGGCTCTCATTTGTAAGTGGACACAATAACACCAACCTAACAGGCTGTCAGTGGACCTGACAATAACCTATCACCAAATCATGATGGTTACCCACTGCCTGGAAGCAGTAGGCGTGCACCAGTGTGTGTACACAGTGTGTGCACCACTGTATGCAGTTACTGTTCTTAAAAGATGGTAAATATAGAGTCATTTTTAATATGGTGCTGGACTTCATGGGAAATATCTATAATCAAGAGTGTTCTTTAGCTTCTTGGCAAGAAGAAATCAACATCCAGATTTTGAATTCAAATTAATCTTTACTGTAAAGAGATTCTTATCAGCCTGAGAGTCTCAAAATAGTCTTTAAAAATAAATATATATGTACCTATAGAGATGTGCATCCCCATCTGAGGATATAGGTACATACACACACACACACACACACACACACACACACACACACACACACACATATATGGTCATGTGGTCATATAGTCATATATACCCACACATGTGCATGTACATGTTTCTTTGATGATAATGTAAAAATAGTTAAAGATCAATGGTTTACTTTTTTCCAATAAGTAGTAGTAACCAAGACATAGAATTTCAGAAAAGATCAACGTAAAGTTAAACAGGTAGTATCTGGGAGTAGTTATGAACGCTAATTTATGAGCCAGGGATATAACTCAGAAAAGCACTTTGAGCCTGCAAAATTGAAACATTCAAGAGAATCTGCCTAGACCAGAGGTTTTCAACCTTCCTAATGCTGTGAACCTTCCTCATGTTGTGGAAACCCCCAAGCATAAAATTATTTTTGTTTTTACTTCACGACTGTAATTGTGCTACTGTCATAAATCATAATGTAAATATGTGTGTCTTCTGACGGCCTGAGGTGGCCCTGTGAAAAGGTCATGACCCACAGGTTGAGAACACTAGCCTAGAGGGACCTTACAACAGTAAAGTGAGACATCATGGAAGGGTTAGCGCAATGTCCAACACATGGTGCATACTCACTAAAGATGAGGCCTGTGACAATGGGCTTAAAGACTTTACTTCCGGTTGGCAGCAGATGGCTTTAGCTTTCTCTAACTGCACATGACAAGCACTATCAAAGGAATTGCCAGAATTTACCAACTAATCTATCTACTACCAGCTCAGCCAGGAGATAATGATACACACCAGTGTGACATAACCTGTGCGACATACCAAAGCCAGTGAGAGAAACTGCTGTGACTGGCCTCAAATTTTTGTATCTAAAAGTCTCATTGAAATTTCCGAGTCTAGAAAGCACGCTGGAAGCATTTGGTACATAAACWCAAGAAGTGTTTGTTTGTTCATTGGTTTATACCATCCTAAGCTCACCTCTCAAACAACACATCTACTCATCAAGTACACACTGACCTGGTTGTCTCTCTCTTGAACTATCCCTTTAGAATGCTCGGAAAGGAAATCTCCATCACCTTCCTCAGGCAAGCTAACACAAATAATCTCTCCCCCCCTGCCTCAGTGTCCATTGAATCTTCTTCCAAGGACTACATGGAAGTCCTCTAACTCTAAAATGCTACTAATGACATCACTTCACTATACTTGTATGGGGCGGGGGATGAAATCACTGCACAGGTGTGTACATGGGGAAGCCACCGTGCTCCTGTGCATGCAGGTAGAAGTTGCTGTGCCTGTCTATGTGAAGGGGGAAGTCATTACACTTAAGTGTGCATGGAGTGACAGCAATATTCATCAGAGTGCCCTTTCCACAGCTGACAGACAAAGGAGATGTGCTCATAAGCAACAGCTTCTCACCAACCCTCAGGGCTTTAAATCTTTACCAAATAAACTGTGATTTGTAAAGAAGACCCCTGAAATGATGTGCAAGGAAGTTAAAGCAGGCACAGAAGGATGGAGCAACATTTCACCATCTGCCTGACACACTCATAATGCCGCCACCTTACAAATGTCTAATAGACTGTGTGACAGAAGCATAAAGATCCTGCCACAATCTGACAAAGATGATCCCTCCAGTACCCCAAGGTCAGTGCTCCTAAGGAAAATTCCAACTTTGCACAGAGGAACTTCCTAGTGGCAGTGTGACAGATGACCTGGGATGCAGATGGGCAGGACTAAACTAACTGTACTAGAGTTGCTTAGAGGAAAGCCAAGCTGGGGCCACCCAAAGACCTAAGAGGCAGGGAGCAAGCAGACATGGTGCTCCGACAAGACAAGCGCAGTGAGTGGAGGCAGAGCTATCCAGTGTGGAGAGGGCGGGCCTTCCAGGATGCTTCCTCCAGGAAGGGTGCTCAGCCAGGACTCATGCCGGGAAGAGTGGTAGGTAACTGCTTTCTAGGCTTGGATGTTGCTGGGTGTCATTTTTCCTGAAAATGGCAGAAATGGCTCAGCAATTACAAGCACTGGCTGTTCTTTCAAGTGGACACAGGTCCAATTCTATCACCCACAGGGCAGCTCACAACTGTCTATAACTCCAGTTCCAGAGAGTCTCTCATCCACACAGACAAACATACACACAGGCAAAACACCAATGTACATAAAATACAAATAAGTTATATAATTGCTTTTTAATTTTGCTTTTTGAGACAGGGTTTCTCTCTGCCAGGCTCTAAATCATGAAAGATAAACAAAACCTCTTCCACTTACAAATACGGCACTTAGAATGTAAATAAAATTTTATTTCTACCTTATATTGTCAGTTTCCATTTTTTGATAAACATTAATAGCCTTCTATTCATGGTGGCAGTCTACAAATTGTTTTCACAAATTAGTTTATGTAAATGAATGTGAATGCTGTACAAAAGCATCAGGGTACAATACGAGAGGTGTCATGAGGGGTTGGTGTGCAGAGATCCTCGCATAGGCTCCCTTGTGCTGTGTCTCTTCCCAAGAGCTCCAATACAGAAGGGCTTGACTAGACTAAGTGGAGGAAACAGAAGCAGCTGCTGGCACAAACATTTTCAAGTCTGTTTCTCTAAAGGGATCATCCAGCAGGCATGCTGGCCCAAACCAGATGGAAACTGGTGACCTCGTTTTCTGCTTCTTCCACATCCCTGAACTGGAGGACCACGAACCACCACTAGGTTAAATTACCAGCCTAATGAGATGGCTCATTAGTTAAGAACACTTACTGCTCTTCCAGAAGACCCAAGTTTAACTCCCAGCCCCCACAACCCAGCTGACAACCACCTGTATCTCAAGGTTATCTTGCACCTCGAGCCTCTGGGGGCACCTGCACTCAGTGTGCCCACACTCCCACACATGCATGGCTGTAAGAGTAATAATAACAATAGTGAAAATTTAAAAACTAGTTAAATTACAACCTGACCATAAAATTACTGTGTATTTCATATACACAGTACCTCTATATGTATATATTCTATACATGCAATATATTTTCATGTATATATATATATGCCTTACATTGTAGACTGCCACCATGAATAGAAGACTATTAATGTTTATCAAAAAATGGAAACTGACAATATAAGGTAGAAATAATATATATATATATTTGCAAATATGTTGGGATTCTTAGTACTAATATCAAAACTGAAATATAACTATCCTTTCAGAGTTTTTGAATTGACAAGTGGCTAAATTTACCTTTATTGATAATTAGTTCAAAATAGATTCATTCTAGTTATAGAAGGATTCATTTTCTAGTATGTATTGTAAAATCAATTAGATTTCCATTTCTTTTTTCAGTTTTACTTTTTTTTAAAACTATATGCATGTATCAGGCATTTACACATGTATGTGAACATAAGTGGAGGTCAAAGTTCAAACTCAAGTATTGTTGCTTGGATGCCATCCACCTTTGTTTGTTTGTTTGTTTATGTTTGTCTCAGGGTCTGGAACCCATGAAGAAGGCTGAGCTGGCTGGCCAGTGAGCCGAGGCATCTGCTGTCTCTGCCTGACCTGGCCTGGAAATACAAGTTCCTACACCTGAACTTTTAATATTATTTTTAGCATGGATTCTGGAAACGCAAGTCTGGTCCTCGTGACTGTGTTTCACAAACTGTATTCCCAACACTTGGTTTTCCATCTTCACAGCGCACAGACAGCTCAGCCTCGTGCACACCATGCAAGTACGCTGGGATGGACTTAGGGCACCAAGCCTTTACTAGTCATCCTTTAATCCTAAGATGTAAATAGCAGTTTATTCTCACCTTACACTGTCAGTTTCCATTTTTAATAAACATTAATAGTCTTCTATTCATGATGACAGTCCACACATTGTTTTCACAAGCTAGTTTATGTAAATGAATGTGAATGCTGTACAAATGCATCAGCTTACAATAAGAAAGATGGCGTGTGGGGTTGGCCTGCAGCGAACCTGGCACTGGCTCCCCTTGTGCTGCGACTCTTCCCATGGGCTCCTTTTCCATCCGGGTGAAAGTCCCGTACCTCTCTGCTACCCTGACAAACACTGGGGATCTTCACAACGCACTAGCCAGTGTATTTTGGAAAAGGCTGTCTGTGTGTTAAGGATCTGTCTCTCACTGAAGACTAAGCAGTTTTTAAAAGGGTGGGGATGCAAAACACAGAACCAAGCAAAGCCCGTGTGGAATCCTGACCTTTGGGGTTGTAACAGTGGTAATAGACAACTGATGCCCCTGCTGCTCAGAGGTGCTCTCTGCCTGCTCCTTCTATTGGTCTTGAGAGGTTCTCAAAGAAAATGAACCAATTTCATAGACAAAAGGCCAAGTCTCCTATATAGTAAAGTCTTTATGTTTTCTTCTAATTCATGCCCTCTCCTGTATTAGCTTGTATTACATGCCTGGGCACTTGTCTGGACTCTGAGTACCTATGTTTAGTGAATGTGAAGACAGCTGTCTCAGTCACTCAGCAGATATTCAAAGGTCAGGGGCCCACAAGTGCCCAAGAACAGATACTATTATTAGTTTGCTGTGATACACAGATACAGTTTGAAAAGACTCTCACCTCAAGCAAACTAATACGTCCTTCATCTCATGGTTTTCCCTTGTTATTGTGAGAAAAAATAAAAGAGCCATGATCCTGGCAACTTCCAGTAGCTTAGCACTGCTTGCTTACCACTCAGTCATGCTGAAGGTTTCTTGAATCTATTTGCCCCTCCACCTAGAACTTCCTGTCACTTGACAAGACACACCCAACTTCTTCCTCACCCTTTACAAAGCTCTTGGCAACCACTATTCCACTCTCTGCTTCTTATAATTTCCCCCTTTTCTTTTTCATAAATTTTAGTTTTAATTAAAGGAAAATTGTAAGTACCTAATTATATACCAAATAATATGAAATATACAAATACTGTCAAATAGACAATTTGAGCTGATTAACGTGAGCATTACCTCAGATAATTACTTTTGGTCCATGATGTTACTATACATCTAAAGAGGCACTTCCTGGAGTGAGGATCTATCTATCACCTAGACCACAGTCCCAGATGAAGAACAAAAAGAAACCAGAAGACAAATCGAGCCAGCTCCCTGAAAATAGAGGCAGAGTGAGGCCAAAGCACCTGCCAGCGGGTGAGGGAAGAACTTGGAAGGCGACAGTCATCTACAGTTCCATCCACTGAGCCTTTTATTGGGGTAGCCGTGAAAAACGTGTTCTGCCAAGGATGGTGTGATGGTGTTTTGCCTCCAGGGACCAGAGGAGGAAGGAATCATTCCATGCATTCCATTTCTGCTGTTGGTCTGAACTTTGTTCAGTGAATCCCCAGACTCATGGTGGGTGATCAGAGAGGAGAGAGCTAAGAAGCAACTTGCGCCTTCCTCTTCTTAGCATCAGATCAGGAATGCACAACTGATGGTGTTTATTGGCATCAGTTACCCTTCACATTGGTGGCCAGTTTAGGAGCTCAGAAGGATCATGTTAACTAAGCAGTGATAAGGAACAAGGAGGTTGATGGCTTGCTGAAATGTGTCTCAAAGTTTTAAGTTACTGTGAGAAGCTGCCCTCTCCCTCAGTTCCCAACTTTTTACTTCCCTAACACAAATTTCAAATCTATAGTTACGGCAACTTTAAATATATAATGCATTGTTTTGTATATGACATTAGAATGTGATTAATGCCTCTCATCAGATATTGTATGCTTGGATCAATATTTTTCTAGCTGCTGCCTTATTGACCCTCCAGCCTTTGACAACTCCACTCTCTGCTTCTCTGAGTTTGACTTCTTCATATTCCATTCATAAAAGAGACCATCCAGTGCTTACTTATGGTCTTCTGTGTTAGTTCACAATTCCTGATCCATTAATAGGATTCTCTTCCTTCTTAATGATAAATAATGTGATAATGCTTCACCACGTGTGCATATATACATATAAATGAGACATATATTTAATATTTTCTTTGTGCCTTCCCTTGTAGACACACACTGGATTTGTGTGTAGGCTTCTGTGAATAACACTGCGGTGAACATGCGTGTGTAACATACTGTTTGGGTGGATACATAGAAGACAGACTGTCGCCTTTACCCTTCTGAGGAACTCCACATTGTACTCCATAAAGGTAGCAATGATTTGTTCCTCCACAGTATTCCAGGGTTACCTGGGCTCCTCATCTCAGAAGCACTTGTCAGCTTTTAGAAATAGACAACTCCAAAGTTGTGAGATGCTTGATTTCGGGGCTGTTGCTGTTAGCACACAAAGAAGTGTGGCGCATCATGACATGTTTTGATGCGCAAATCAGACTTCACCTACGCTCTTCCCCACTGCCCATGGTCCCCCTGCCTTCCTCTTGCTAGCCCTCGCTCCATGCAAACAGGCCTCCCATCTTCTTACCATCTGCCACCATCCCTCTACAACATCGTCCCTCTCATAGTCTCTTCAGCTTTCAAGCCTCTATATGTGAGTATGCACATACAAACATACCTACATGAAATAACATCTAGTTTGCACATACATCTCTCTGTTTCATTTATTTTGTTCAATGGATGATTTCCAATTTAAACTACTTTCCTACAAATGTCATAATTTCATCTTTCTTGATTAAAAGTGCATTGCGCATATGTGTAATATCTTCATTATCTACTCCGATGCTAACACATATCTCATGTGTTCCCATACTGTGGTCAGTACAGTGCTAAGCATGACTATGCAAAGAACTCTGTGCTGTATCGACTTACCTTCTGTTTTCTTGATGGGGAAGTCTGTCATGGCTTCAGCCTCACTGCTTGCTACACATCTATCTAGGTTGTTTACATCACCTTAATTTAATTTTCATCCATGTCAAAGAATTGACCCTTTTCTTCTATAGTTTCCATTATTTTATTATAATATTTTAGAAAACTACTCCCTAATAGTCCCCTGGGTTTCACTGGAGTATCTTGTGATAGCCTCCATTTTATGTCTAACTTTACTAACTCGAGTCTTCTTTCTCTCAGTTAGATAAGCTAGGATTTTTCACTCAGCTATATTTTCTAAAAACAAACAAAAAAACAATAACAAAAACTCTTCCACTGACTGATTCTATGTATTATTCTTAGTCTCAATTTCAATTATATATGTCTCAATTTTATATATCAATCTCAATTATATATACTCTCAATCTCATTAATGTCATTCTCTCTTCCTACACGCTACTATATAGTCTCAATCTCATTAAAATCATTATCTCTTCCTACACACTATTTTGGGACTCAGCTTATTCTGTGGTTTCTAAAACATGAAATGTATTATTTGTTATTTGAGAATTTGCTGAACTTTTAAACACCTGTTAATTTTTCTTTTGTGAAATTGGGAACCCCAATTTTAGGTGCACATATATTTACCACTGTTATATCTTCTCATTGAATTCTCCATTTACATGTAACATTCTTCAACTCTTCTAACTGTAGTTAGAAGTCTACTTATCTATTTTATCAGATAACATGATAGTTACATAAGCTTACTGATGTTTCTCCTTGCTCAGCAAACTGATTTCTATCCTTTGACATTAAGTCTGTGTTTTTGCCAATGATGTGTATTTTTCTTGAGACAATAGATAGTTGGATATTGTGGTTTAATCCACCCAACAAATTTTCATCCCATCATTGGTAAGCCAAAGTTATTTACAATTAGAATTCTTTTTGTGAGATGTTTTAAATTCCTACAATGATCTTGATTGTTTTTCAAATTTGGTTGGATTATTTGTGTTTTGTTTGGTTGGTTGTTTTTAGATTTTTTGGAGACAAGGTTTCTTTGTGTACATAGCCTTGGCTGTCCTAGAACTAGCTCTGTAGACGAGGATACCTCAAACTCACAGAGGTCTACCTGCCTATGCCTCCTGAGTTCTGGGATTAAAGGTGTGTGTTTTGTTTTTTGGAGACAATCTCACTCTCTGTTATTGTGTCTATAACTTATCAAACTTTTCTCGAACTTCTGGTGATCCTTTTGCATCTGCCTCCCTCCTGCTAGAACAGATATACACCATCACACTTAGCTGCATTTTTTAAAAATTTCTTCCAATTAGTATTTAGGGGGTTGATGGTTTACTGTATTAGATGTGATTCAGTCCTTCATACACTGTTGTTTTTCAGTTCCTTGAATGAAATTTATTGCCTCTGTGCTCTTGTAGTTGAGAATGTCTTTTTTTTCCTCCTCTATGTATAGCATTCYATCATATATCTTCAGCAGTGCTGACTTAGTGGTCATGAGTTGCTTTACTCTGTATTTATCTTGAACTGTTCTATTTCTCCATTACTTTTAAAATATAGCTTTTCTGGAGATAGTGATCTTGCTTGACAGTTATTTATCTTCAGGGATTTAAATGGATCATGCCATTCTTTTCTGGCCTTTAAGGTTGCTGATAAGAAATCTTATGTTTTCCTGATTGTCTCTATTTGTATGAGAGTTAATGTTTTTCCCTTACAGATCCTAGTATTGTTTCTTTGCCTTGTGTTTTTGACATGTTGAGTAGAATGTGTCATAAGAAGTGTCTTCTTCAGTCATTTCTATATGAGGCCTAAATGTCTTTTATGTTTAAATGTTCATTTTTTTCTTTATGTTTCAATTTGTCCTATGATAATTTCAACAAGTGTACTATCCCTATTTTTTCAGTAAGTGTACTATCCCTATCTTTTCAATAAGTGTACTATTCTTATCTTTATCTGAGCTTGTTCTACTCACTATTCTTAGGTTTGGTCTTATGATTAGATCAGAGTTCTTAGATATTATAATCATGACTTCTCATTGTTTTGCTTTTTAATTATTGGTGTTTGGATACAGGATTTCATCAACCTTGCCATCAGGACCTGGCATTCGAGCTTCTGCTTGGTCAAGTTTCTCTGTGATACATTCCATCCACTGTGCTTTTCATTTGATTCATTGAGTTTTTAATCCATTTTTTAAATGTCAATTTTCTTGCTGACTTTTTTTATCCAAATTGCTGATTTTTAAACTTTATGCTAATTTTTCCTTTTATTACCTCTCCAGGATCTATATGAATTCCTTTCAGTAATCTACCTCTTTATATACTCCTTGAGATCATTAATCATTTGTACTAGTAAATTCTGAACTCTTCACCTGGCAATTTTTATCTTCAATCTTGTAGATTCACCTTGACAATCTTCTGCCTGTCTCTTGCACTTCACAGTGCAGACTATGAGTCCGTGTGTTTGAATACCATTTCTGGTTTTATTTGAAGATCATGTTATTGAGTAACTTACCCTTGTGCACATACTTCCTAGTACTCCTCAGAGAAGGCAAAACAAGCTCGTGTAACAGCAACATCAAACTTCCAAAAACATTCTTTAAATCAATTTAGTCCCTGCCCTGACCCTAATTTACCACCAATGATCATAAAGTAGAAAACAGTCAAGCTCTTATAGAATGGATCATGGGATCTGCTATTATCTGAGTAAGTGTAGAAAGAGAATATGAGTGAGAAGACAGAAGATGGAATCAGAGGAGACCAAAATCAACTAACAGAAAGGAAGGAACAGAGAAGAACACTATGAAGGAGAAAAGAGAAAAGGATGGGAAAAATCCAGTAAAAAGAAAAATTTTAGCCAACATTAGACAAATGCAAGACTGGAGACTCGAAACCTAAAACATGTAAATTTATTTTTTTTAAAGAGGAAAGAAACATTTAAAAATGTATAAAAGATAGCCAAAGAACTATTAAAAGTATAAAAGACAGAAAAAGGGGAGAAATTGGTCAATAAAAATATTAAACAAAATTAGAAAAAAATTCTTTTACTAGAGGTGTAGAAAAAAGAAAAAGGGAGAGTCAAAATGAAAACAGTGAGAGAAGGAAAGGGCAAGAAGGAAGAAGAGAGGACAGGAGGAAGATGAGAAGGGGAGAGGGGAAGAAGAGAAGAGAAGGGGCAGAAGAGGAGGGAGAGAGGAAATGAGGGAAAGGAAGTGAAGAGGAAGACAGGAGAGGAGGGGAAGAGAGGAGGTGAGAGGAGAGGAGAGGAGAAGTGACAGGAAAATAAGGGAGGATGAATGTTGAATAACTTCTCTCAGGGGAAGAGCAAATACTGCCTACTGTGTGTGGGTGCAAAGAAGTCAGCTGATCTTACAGACTCCTTTCTTTCCTATGATTTCTTCATGTCTGCCAGAGATATCTTCCCTGGTGTTTCCCTTCAGTTCCTGCATACTGCTTACTGTCCTGTAATTCCTGAGATTCCCAAAGTTCTTTCAATCTTTGGAATAATCTGTTTGTCCTTACTCTAACACTTCGCCTTTGTAGGGTCACACAAAAGGAGTTACTAGTCTGCCATCTTCTGCTTCTTAAGTCTGATTTTAATTTGCATTTTGCAATGACTAATGATGTTAAGCTTCTTAAGAAATATATGCCTGCAGGCATTTGTACATCTTTTTAAAAGAAATGTCTTTTATTATATTTCTGCAGTTTTATTTACTAATGATATGATTTTTATTATCACAGGAGATTTCTGCTTCTAAAAAGGGGATTACACTTCAAAATATCATGGACTTCAGTTCTAGAGTATAATTCTTTTGTGATTACTCATTCAGTATTTATTTAACATATACTAGTGAACACCAGAGAAATAGCATTGAATTACAGAGTAAATTCTGCACCCTTTGGCTTACATTCTAGTGAAATGAAGGAGTACAGATAATAAATGAATTTTAATTACAGAATGTTTGGCAGTAACAAATGCCACTGGGGGAAAAAAAGTAGATTATGATCAGGCAAAGGCATTAGTCATTATGGTAAAGGACATAGATTCCAGATTATTTGAACTTAGTATCACTCAATTCATCAAGACCTTTAGATATTACAATTTGAATTTTGGGTCCATGTTCTCCTTGATGTGATTTCAGACGCAAGTGAGTTACATAACAGTGAGAGAAAAAATATTTCTACTTCCTGTTTGATCAAATCTAAAATCATTGCAAAAGAGGAAGATGTGAACAACTGTGTGTATAAAAAATGTGTATATGGGGTGGAGGTGTGTGCAGGTGGGTGTCTCTGTATGTGAGATATTGAGGATGTGAGTGTGTGTGTGTGTGTGTGTGTGTGTGTGTGTGTGTGTGTGTGTGTGTGTGTGTGTGTGTGTTTCTCTATATGTCTGTGTCTGGGCATGTATGTTATCCAGTACTAGGTATTCAAACACTAAGCCCATATGACAGACCTTTCCTCGACCCTATAATAGCAGATATGATCAAGTTTTTCTTTTCTTACTAAACTTGAAACCAAACCAGCTTTATGCAGATTTTCAGTATGGTTTTCTAGCAAGCATACCAGTGAGTAAAGTCAGTGTAAGAAATGAAATTTATTGCTGCCTTAGAGTTCCTACTAAGGCTTTAACATAACTAGAAAAGTAGGGTACTCATTCAAAGTCATACTAGGGTGTAAATGATTCATCTCTACCAAGTGTACATCTTATAAAGGAGTGTGGCAAATATGTGGAAGGGAGCTGGATATGCATGAGAAGGAGGACTGATTTTTGTATCCCACCCACATTCAAATCTGAGTATGTGTAATAAGTCATTTCCACACAGCCTCTGATGTGAAAAGAATAAATTCCCTCTATGATCCTTGCTGTTCTACACAGACATGTGTAGAACCTACAAACCACACTGCTGACAAATGGCCTTTGTGGTCTTCCAGTGTTCTGAACTACACTTTGGAGTCCATCAGTCAATTCCTCCACTCCAGCCTCCAAAAAATGTTAACAGAATATAAGCACTTCACATCAACTCTACCAGAACTTCCCAAGTCTTGGTTGGAAGGACTTCGAGAATCTTTAAGAGCTTCATCTTCGGCTGGACCCCTGATTGTATGTCCTTCTCAGGAACCTGTGAAAACTCAGTCAGATCACGTCCCTGTTTGTTCAAGGATTACCAACACTTTCCAAAGTCACATAGAGTAAAACCCCACAAGGTCCTTCACAGCCATCTCCAGCCAGGCCTCGGGCCTTTGCCCTTGTATCTTGCCCCATCAGCTTCACAGGCCTCTGTACGTGACTCTATCAGGCTGGATTCTTTCTATGTCCAGACTTTCTCACTTCTGCCCCTCTAGCTGGGCTACTTCCTCTCCGAGAAGCCATATGGCTGCTTCTACTCTCTAACCCCATGTCTGATGAAGCCTTAGATCCCTTCATCTAGAAAAGCAGGAAGCTCAGGCCCACTTCTGCACTTCTCTGCTCTGCCTCGTTTTGATAATTCCTTGTGACATTGGCTCCCTATGACTTACTCTTCCATCTCTCCCCTCCAGTTTTTTCTTCTTTTCTTGTTCCTTATTTTCTTTCCTTCACCACTATTAGTGGAATATGTTGGGGACCAGAAAATAACACCCCAAAGTATTGCACTTTGGCATAGTGAGGACTTCAAAGTAAAAGAAAATCAAGATCCACCTGACTTGCTGTCTATAACTCCTTTCTCCCCATAAACATAGGAAGGGCTTTCTCAATGATTTCCTTATCTGACTGAAAGCAGTTCCTACAGTAGAAGGTAATTTTCATTAACTCTCTCTCCAGAGAAAATTAGCTCATATCACAGAAAAAGAGAGGAAGACCCAGTGCCTCCCTCCCTCAGAGAGACTCTGGCACAGCATATTCCCTATCCTTTTAAAGGCTGACACCTGATTCTTTATCTGCATAACAAGACAGTTCGCCCTCCCATAACCTGTGGCCACCATATCCTATAAATATTCCAACCACCTATTTTATTCTGCAACTCAGAACAATATATAAAATTCAAATGCTGGCCTTTCTTCAAAATTATACTTTTCAATGTTCCCTACCATGTAGATGCATGCTTCATATTTGTTTATATTTTCTACTGTTAAACTGTCTATTGTCTATTTCATAGACTCAATTAGTAAACCTTCAGAGTGGAGAGGGGGCATTCCTTTTGTCCCTACAATATAGAAGCACCATCTGCTTAAGGGCATGATCTGTTCTGTTTATTCCTGTGCCTAGAATAGTGTCCAGTCCAAGCCAGGCACACCACCTGCTCTGATCAAAACACAGCCCACTGGAACCCACACCACACCACAGGAGGAAGAAGCCCTTGCATCTCAAAATGCAGCCACTCTGCTTGAGTGGGTTGGGCTCAGCCTCCCGTAACAGCAGGATATCAAGGTCTTAAACACATAAAGATAGTGCTGGGTGATAGAAAATAAGTCTTTTGCTCTAGGAGGAAATGTGGATGTTATCAAATGCTGAATGCGTTTGCTGGTAGTTGTGTAGCTATAGACCTGTATACTTAAGCTTTAAATTCTTGCTGGGATGGGGGTTGGGCTGCAAGCAGCTCTGATTTCCAACCTAAAGCTCTCCAGTGGCCTTTAGCTAAGTCTCCTGAAACAAACATTTTATAGTCAATCTGTGACAACATGAGTTTTTTAAATGCAGTTATCACATTACTATAGAATAAGCCATAGCTATCCAAGCTTTCCTTATCAGAAATGGATAGCTACCCTTAAGGAGAGATTACTCGAAGCATATCATTCATCCACTTAAACTTCAGCTTTATCTGTAAAATGAATGGCTATACCATGCTATCTCTGACATTTGTCACAAATTCCATATTCAGCAAGGCAAATCAAGGGTCCAGTGGCAATAATTTGTGGTTTGATGTTTGAAACTGGTATTTACCTTTTACCACTAATGCTTTTCATGTATGATATATTTATCACTTAATACTGACCTTATCCAGTCCTTTCAGACTCTTAAGCTACAGCTGGAGGAGCAGCCAAGTGAAGACTGTGAGGACAGAGAGCTTGGCTCTGGTTTACTGGGATGACCGGGACATGAGGAAAATCACAGGTACCAGAGTGTGTTTGTTGATTATATGAAGGTAAAGCTATATGAAAGATGATTCGAACAATAAAATAAAACAAAACCCAAGCTTTCCTACCCTCCCAACTGCCAAAATTACTGAAGGGCTGAAAGACTGCAATGATGAAAATTCTAAAAATGTTCTAAAGCAAGACATGTTAAAAGAGCATTTTAACTCCCAAAGTCTCCATATTAGCAGCTACTATCGAATATCTGCTTGACATTTGCCCACTTCAGTAATGGCTGTCTTATGTAGTATCAACACAGAACTAGAAAGAAACTATTTATTGAAACCTTATGAGGTCCAAAGAAGAGAAATAGAATCTTTCCCTTTATAGTCAAATTTGAGTCATATGGGCTGTCTCATCTTAGGAATAAGTTCTTGCCAGAAAAAAGTCAGAAACTGAGTCCACAAAACCCACACAGGATCCAGCTGTCACTCATCATTTAGCTCCTGCCAGCATCTGCATGGAATTTTTCAGACATTACAGACTCAAAATAGTAGTTCCAAGATCATAGTTAGCAGGTTGTACAATGAAGATTCCAGTGCCTTCAAAGACCATGCCCTTCACCATATGTAATACATAACCTGAGAATGTACACTGAGTAATCTCAGTAGTTTTGTTTTGATTCAATAATTTGTTTAACACTCTGCCAAACATTGGCTCAATGCCTTTTTTCCCATCATGTGTGTACCTATGCCTGAGAATAAGAAAAAGTTAAGTAATCGGACAAGCATAGGAAAATACACTTTTAATACCCTGTTCTGCACCCTGGCCCCTGCTTATGTGACCTAACTCTGGTCCTAACCTGTAGGGTAACTCTGGAGTCAGAAATGGGAAGACGAACCCCCTAAACAATGCTCCAGCCCTGTGTCTGTTAACCAACAACCCAGAATACTTTCATTTTCTCGCCTTCTGGGGGCAAACATGTTTGCTTTAGCCATTACGGCCATTGGCTGACTTGATTAGGAAGCAGATCCTAATTAAGTGGGACCATCAAATGCTGCGAGATATGAAATCTCTTGCTGCTAAATTGCACACAAGCTGAAAGCGATGAGGACTTGTTTAGATATGTGCAGTGCTTTGCATTTGGGAAGAGCAGTTACCAAGACACTTAGACCAATCATCATTAGGACGACCCTATCTCAGCAGTCCAGGGAATGAAGATCCCTGTGCAGAACTACCTGCCCAGACTAATGGTCAAGAGGTTGATGAGGCGTTAATGAGACTATGAATCAAAACCTACCAAATAAACAATCCCCAAAAGCCCAGGCTTCAAATTGCCTCTGTTTCACTTTATCTTGGCACCAATATAAAACAAAATGGCCATGCTAAATATCTGTCTTACCAGCCAGTTTTGTAAATAATTATGTTTTTTTTATTCTTTGAAGGTGTCATTTATTTATACAATGTATTTTAATGATATCCAGTTAGCACAACCTCCTTCTAACTCCATGTTGTCCCTTCTACCAATAGCCATTGAAATTCAGGTTCTATTTTTTGTTGTTATTAATAATCTCAATGCCAACCAGTGATGTCCTGTGGCCATCTAATGTGACATGAACAACTCATAAATCAACACTTAAATCTTTATTGTGTTTATTTATTTGGGGAGGAGATTTCTATAGCTTGAGTATGGAGGTCAGAGGACAATTTGTGGAAGCCACTTTGTGGAATGGAACTCTGGCCATCAGGTATAGCAGTATAGTACTAGCCTTTACTCCTTGGCACTTAAAGGCCTATATTTAAACAATTCCTTCAATTAACCATAATGCTTCCATTTCTAAGTAAAATAAAGAAGGTCAAGGGGATTAAAGTATTAATATAAAATCCAAATACTGATGAGAGTCAACCTTATTAATTATTTTCTACTAAGTATATTTGCATCTATAGTTCTTTGACAAATCAGATACAATAATAACAACAGATACCATCACTAAGCAATTAGTATACACAAAGCACCATGCTGAGTGTTTTCACTCATTAACTATCAACCACGTAGCCTGAGCCTTTGTCAATTCCCTATGATCCCATAACACCAATACCTCTCTGTCACTAAGGTCATCATAAACTCATTTATCTTTTGACAACCGTGTCTCAAGTTGTGAGGTTCATGAGCTTTAAGAAGCAGGTCCATATGTACTTTACTGTGCTGCTATAACCCCAGCTTTAACACACCCAGTATTGCAGGAGCTGTTTTAAAAACATTTGATAAATGAGCGAATCAAACATATATGAGTTAAGCAATAACCCTAGTTATATTGCAGATAATTAGCATATGCCACATTTGACACCAGCCTCCTGAACCTGTGTCCCTAATCCATAGGACAAGCTCTCTAGGCTGGATAGTCTTCTATATCAGAACAACCAGAGAATAAGCCAGAGCAATGATTCTGTAGAAATATGAAAAGACAAATAGGACTCTTTTTCACTACCAGAGCAAGGACTCATTGCCGCGTAAATGCTAGTGAGCACAAAGAAAAGCTTTGAGTCTATGAGCAGTCTTCCCACCCACCTGTCTCTTTCCATTATCTATACTGTGTCAACTTTATTGTTATTGTGGTACCTGAATGTTTAGAACCCAAAAGATGTTGGTCAGGAGAAACACAGATTTCTCAACCCATTAAAGCCTAGCAACAAATGTTTTCATATTTGGCCTATAGAGAATGAAAAGAAAAAATAAATGGACAAGTGTAGGTTCTACTTGACACATACTAAGATACTATCAATAACAACACTTATTAACAACCTTTGTCCTAGTGTGGCCACTAGTAGCCAAAAGTCTATACTTTGAACCTGATTAGACCTGGGTTCTAATCCCAGGTTGACAATTTCAATTCTGTTAGTTGTGGGCTAAATTATGTAATGTCAACCTCATCATTCATCCATACAGATAATAATTTATATAAGTGCCTGGTGTGGAATTTTACATTGACACGGAAAGAGAAACCTCAGTTAGTGGTTCCAACTCCGTCACCCTCCTCTTCACCATTACACAGTCTGCTGTGAATGTCATATAGCTACTTCAGACACTGGTTCCCTTCACAGCAATGCAAAGCTGGGGGACATGGGTTTTATTGATGATGTGTATTTCACTTGAGAGTGAAAACAGTATGCACACAGAAGAGTCTTGCTCTTTCAAGGACCCAGGGGTCCTGCTAGTCCTAGAGAAAGCGGAACACACACTGTCCTTGGCCCCATCCCTGGAGCCTACGAGCTCTATGTTGAAGGGGCTGGGAACTTTGACCTGTACTTATGCCTCAGTGTTTGTAACACAAAGTTTAAGGTCCTAAGCTTAGAAATTAAGGCCCAACAACATCTGGTCCCAATGGTTTTGTCTTCAATTCATAGTTAAAGTCTTTGCTCTAAGAATAATAATTTACTCGAACAAACTCATCATGGGTACATCAACATACTCCATTTCCTATCTGAGAACTTTGGTTTTATCTTGACCAGTGATCTATTTTTTGTTTCAGTCACAACTATTGAGCTCTTTTGTTCAGTAATAAGATATAGCCATGAGAACAGTACGCTTGAAACATGTGGTGGGCTTTAAATTTGTGAATGAGTGATTTAGTTCTATTCTTGATGCTAAACACAACTCCTCAGCAGGCACTTTTAGGATGAGTGTACCATTGTTTATCCGGGAAGATGGTAGTAACTCACATACAACTTTCTGGGCTGAAGCCATGGCACCTGCCTTGTGAGATGTTGGACTTTGGTCTCCTTGTCTGTGCTCTCATCATTAAATTAATACCTACCTTGTTCCACTACACCTCATAGGAGCCATAGCAACCACCACTCACATATAAATTCTAAGCCTACTTTTATACTCAGTATTAACATTATTATTAATATTTGGAGAAATGAAATGTGACTTCTACAAGCCATGACATCAGTCCCCAGTCTGATTAACTTTGTGGTTTTCATGCAAATAGATACATAAGCTATTTACTAATTTTGTTCTTAACAATGCTTTGAGACATTCAAATGGTGATGGCAAGGAAACAGCTTCTTATAAGTTAACACAGTTTAGAGAACAGATCTATCTGGTCTTCATCTCTATGTAAAGCATGGAGTCCTGAAAAAATGCATCAAACATATTTTGTTGTTTTGTTTTAAGGTCAAGATTTACTTATTTATATGTATGAATGTTTTGGCTATATGTGTGTCTGCACACCATGTTCATACCTAATACCATGGAAGTCAGAAGAGGGCACAGGATCCCCTGGAACAGCAGATACAACCATATATGGCTGCTGTGAATTGCAGCTAAACCCTTGCCAGACCAGCAAGTGTTCTTAGCTTCTGGGGCATCTCTCCAGGCCCTGTATCAACACATCTGTGAAAAGGTGAATAAGATGCAATAATAAAGAAATACCTAAATCCTAAAAGCAGCCATGAGGCATTTTTCTTCAAGACCAATATGAGCTTATAAACAGGCTATGAATGTGTCTGCCAAACTACCTGGCATCACAAATCTGCCCCTCCTCCTTAAAATTCCTGCAATTTCCTTACAGGAACATGGTAATAGGTCAATGATCCATCAATTTTCCTAGTGTTCTCAAAGATATCCAGTGAAGTCTCTGCAATAACAAAGGAGATTGAGCATAGTGTCCTGGAGTAGGGAAGACAGAAGCTTAAATTTCCTTTTACAAATTGTAAATGGGTTTCGAAGTCTAGTCTAATGCTTTCATAAATTCATGCAAATTTTGTAAGCTGCTGCATAATACAATTATGTTGCTTTTAGTATTTGCATGTAGTTTTCTTTCCCTCATATACTGAAGCAAAAACAATGTGCTGTGGGCAAGCTTCTGTTAGCCTGTTACTTTGTGAATGCCCTCACCCACAGCCCCACATGAAGAGCTGAACTCATTAGCTGCATTGGAAACCATGCAATTAATCAGGGTGAGGACTATAGTTGTGACCACTGGAAGTCACACTTCATTTCTTCAACTATTAATAATAACAGTAATACTAAAATTAAAAGGTGTGTTTAAAATTCATGCTCTCACATGGGAGGTGGTTGCTATGGCTCCTATGGGGGCATCAGTGAAACAGTGTAGGTATCAATTTAAAGATGGGATCACAGAGTAACTCCCCCAAGTCCAACGGTTCATGAAGCATGTGCCATGATTTGAGCCGAGAAAATGGCTACTGCTGCCATTTTCCCTGATATACATTAGCAAGACACTCATCATACTATCCTTGCTTAGGGGCTATTCTTGGTGTCAATCAAAGATGAAGACTAGAAGATTGGCCTCAAACATGGGAGAAAATGGTTTATTATCCTCAAACAAAATTTTTCTTAGTGGAAATAATATCCATGGGCAAATTGTATATCTTGGGTAAAAAAAAAAAAAGTCAGGTGTTACTAAGTAAATGAATATCATCATGAATTATTGAACAAAAAATGCATTTGAATTAGATTTACCATATAATTTAAAAATAAGCCAACCTTAAAAGAACCTCCCAGTAATTTTTTTCTTAAACAGTATGTGGCTGTCACTTCACTTGTTTTAAGAGATAAACTAGAAAATGGAGAAGTGAGTACCAGAACTACTTTTGTCCCTGAAGATTTCTCTAGACTCACACCTTTAAACAATCCCAGGCATGAGTTAACTCAACTGAGAGGCCATCTTGCTAGAAGATCAGGTTCTTTCTGTTTAAAATCAGCCTGCTTGATCAGATGTCCCATGGAGTAGAAGACAGGACACACCCCGTCCTGGAATTTGTCCTACATTAACTAAAGTCATCTTACTTTTATAACAAATGAGCCATGAGACACATTGCCAGAAATTGATTTGGAAGAGTAAATATACACTTAGCAAAGGCTGTCTCTATAATCTATAGTACAAACCCTGGCTGACCCTAGAGCAGAGTGAGGCTGTGATCCAGAACAACCCAGAGAGACTCATGTCTCACTTTTCCTCCATAGACATGAACATCTTCAGATGCTTCCTTTTATCCTGTGTACATGTCTGAGGTGGTCTCAGTGCTAAATGACCACTCAGCTTTCCCCCATAGTAGCTAGCATAGGTTGCTACTGCCCAGTATGGTTCCCTACTACATCCTTCGAGGTGCTTTTCAAAAGCTCACAGTGTGTTTTCTGTGTTTGTACCCTTGCTCATTGACAGGTTCCCTCTGTCTTATTCTCAGTGTCATGCTGCCTAGCTCAGTGCCTGTCTCTGGGATGGAGAGACCTCAAAATATTGCTAGATGAACACACAGCTATGACTTTTACACAGGATACAGTGTTTCTTTGAATTCATTTTTACAAATCAGGTTCTATTTCATTTCATTAAATAATTTTATTTACTAGTCATCATTTGAAATTATTCTGGGTTCTTATTAATAAGGAGAAATTGAGTCTATCCTCAAGAAGAATGGGAGACATTTTCACCCACTTGTTCCAAAGGTCTTTCAAAATAATGTTGTAGTATAATTTGGTTGGAAAGCAGGGTCCAACGTTTTATTACCTCCAAATCTATTCAGCAAAGCTGAAGGCCTGTGATAAGGCTCATTAAGTCGCTGAAAGACCTATCTTTGCATGCCTTTCACACAAAAAGGTCTCAGCTTAATGCCAGGTAATTACTGTTCATTTTCCCCTGCTTATTTCTATTTCCTGAAGATTCCCAGGAAAGTTGGCTTTAGTGGACAGCACCTGCAGTTTAAGAAATATGCACAGCAAGAAAGGCTCTTATTCCCTTGGAACTGTAGCTAGGAGAGATGAGCCTGGAATTTAAACTCAAACCATCTGCAGGTCACCCTCTCTCTGGAGCCAAAAGAAAGAGGGAAAAGTTTCTGGTCCATGGTGGCTGGCATCTGTACTACAGACACCTCATTTGGTAAAGTCCATTGTATACCTTTAGGGCTACAGATAGCTCTTCTAGCTCCAGATTATGTAGGCTCAGCCCTCAGCTCTATCACTTATAACTCTGAGCAAAAAAAAAAAAAATGTAATTCTCTATACCAATTACCACATTTATAGAGTAGAGTTCATTACACCTCCTATAATGGCAATTTAAAATTTAAATGCAAAGTACTGGTATTTGTATCTTTTATATGTTATTTGTATCTTTTATATGTATCTCCATGGTACTGTTTGGTTGCTATTCAATCCTGTTATTTACATCATCATCTCGGACATCCCATTTACAAGAAGACTTTAATCTGTATCATTAATGATGACTTTGCTCATAATAATACCAGACCTATTAATAGTACCAGAGATAAAAATTTTACCACTTTTGAAACAGGCAATCAAGAGTAAGAAACAGTGATCAGAAAAGACTTCTCACTGGGAAGCCTTTGGAGGCCATACAAGTCGGTACTCCCGGGTCTATACAGGTTTTTGCATTTAATCAACTGATGGCTTCAAGTTACAGTACCCACTGCAGTGATGCCCCATCATACTTTTCTGGGACTGGCTTTCCTCACTATACCAGGGTCATGGATGATCAGCAAGGTCATTCCAAGAGCTTAATTTCTTATAAGTACTGAGATGACTACTCGTTATGTGTCAATGAGACTGAACTGAGAGATATATAGATAGCTGGAAAATCATTACTTCTGAGGATGTCTTGGAGGGTGCTTATAGAAGATAAGGTTTTGGATTCAGTGCATTTTGACTGGGGAAGCATCATTTAATCCACCAAAGGCCACCAGAGAAAAAGAATGTGATAACTGTTCTGTGGCAGAACACTGGTCTTCTCTGGCTTTGGGACTAGTCTTTTTAGGCTTTATACCTGGATGAGAACTCTCACCCCTGTTATTCCTCATTCTCAAGGCTCCAGGCTATGGGAATTAGACCCCTGGCTCCCTTGGATCTCCAGGAATTCTTCCATGATCATATAAATCACCTTCTTCCTATAAATCTCTTTGAGCTGTTCCTAGTGTCTGAAGAAGGTTGACTAATGTAATATGACATCTGGTTTACAAGGGATGGCTAAGAACTCAAAGCATCTCAATTAAATGTTGAGCTCTGTTATGAAATACACATGCTATTTTTCACACAAAGTCTCAATCATTCTCTAAAAATAATAAAAGCAAACTCAAAATAGTGTCTTAAGATTTCATAACACTAAGGTTGCTTATAAAACTCACAGAATGGTGAACTTTCATAGAAAAGAGTCAATAAGTATACAATATTATATTCTGATATATCTTAGGGATATAAACTCTAAAAGTCTTTATATTAGATGGTCATTATGAAAAGGCAATCAACAAGTCAAGTCCTTAAGCAAAGTAAAAATTGTATTTGAACCACAGACTACAGAAAAATACTCATTCAATAACAAATCAATAATTGTAGATGAGCTAGTATATCCTCTCTTAGCATTCCTATAAAGCTAACCCTCCCTGCAATGTTGAGACACATGATATTTACCCAAATGTCTTAGGAAGTCATCAGCTATTTTATTAAATGGTAAATTGTTAACATGAAAATATTAAGTTGGTGAGGAAGAGGAGGTAGACATGGCAGCTATGTGTCATAGTGTACACCTTTAACTCCGAGCATTTTAGAGGGGGAAGGGTGGTGGCTGCTGCAAGTGTGAAGCTATCTGGGAAAGCAGAGGGAGGACTCAACTAGCCCGGGATATGTAGCAAGACTCTGTCCCCCCAAATCCTCACAAAAAAGGAGGAAGGGAGAAAAGAAAGAAAGAAAGGAACAAGCAAAGGAAGAAGAGGAAGAGAAATGTAGGAACACAAAGCAAGTCTTTATTAAGAAATACAGAAAATTGAAATAAGTCTCTGTGTCCCAGTGACCACGGCTGACTGAAGCTGGATATCATCAACAGGAAATCCTATTACCCATGTCAACTGAAGGACTCATTATTAAATGAAAAATGGATCAAGACAGAAATTAAAGTCTTTCTGGAATTGAATAAAAATGAACACAACAGTCCAAAATTTATAGGACACAATAAAGGTAGTTCTAAGAGATAATTTCATACCCAAACATCCTACCTAAAATTACTGGAGAGACCTCATGTTATTAACAGCACACCTGAAGGTTCTAGAACAAAAAGAAAAAAACCACACCCAAAAGAAGGAGAAAGCAAAGAACAATCAAACTCAGTGCTGAAATCAATAAAATAGAAAGAACAAAAATAACACCACAATCAATGAAACAGTTTATTCTTTGAGAAAATCAACAAGTTTAACCAACCTTAATCCAAATTAACTAAGGCAGGGGGAGAATATTCAGACTAACGAAATCAGAAACAACAAGGGGAACATAACAGACACTGAGGAAACAGAAAATCATAAGGAGAGAATTTAAAAGCATGTACTCTACCAAATTAGAAAATCTAAAATAAATTGATACTTTAACTGATACATATCACTAGCCAAAGGTAACTCATGATCAGATAAGCAATTTAAGCAGACCTATAATCCCTAGTGAAACAGAAGCAATCATTAAAACTCTCACCACCACCACCTCCAAAAAACCCAAGGCCAAATGGTTTCAGCAAAGTCTTTCAAAGAAAGAACTCCACAAATTATTTCCCAAAATTCCACAGAAGAAACATTCCCCAATCCATATTACAAAGTCACAGTTACCTTGATACCCAAGTCACATAAAGACCTGACAAAGAGAACTACACACTAATTTCCTTTATGAACATAGATGCAAAAACTCAATAAATTACTTGCAAATCAAATCCAAGAACCCATCAAAAACTTGACCTACTATGATCAAGTATGCTTCGTCCAGCAATGTTTGGATTGTTCAATATACATAAGTTGATAATAAAATTGACCATATTAATAAATTGAAAGACAAAAACCACATGATCATCTCATTAGATGAAAAAAGATCTTCAATAAAACCCAACGCCCCTCCAGGTAGAAGAAGCCTTGGGGAGATTATGGATACAAAAGATAAACCTCAACATAAAAGCAGCTTAGAGCAAGCCCATAGCCCACATGAACTTAAATTGAAGAAAACTCAAAACAATTCCACTTCAATCAGGAAGACAAGGTTATTCACTCTTTGCATACCTATTCAAAAGTTTTAGCTAGAGCAATAAGGTAACCTAAGGTGAAGTAGAAATTCAAAGGTTTTTTCGAAAGTCAGTTGTGTTGGAAGGTGTTTTGCTCATAAAGGAGTGTTTTCCTGAAGTGGACATGGGTGAAAGACTAAGACAGACTCATCAAGGAACATGTCCCAGAAGCAGACACAAGAGAATAAATGTTCTGCTAAAGCAAGCATGGGAAAGAACACTTGATAAGGATTCTGTGCTAACAATACACATGTATTGGTCAGTCTTACATTGTGTAGCTGAGCTCCATTTGTCAGAATTCCATAGATAGAAAACACCAAAAATCTTCTGGTGATGTGCCTTGATTTTTTGCTGCTTCCTCATACTTGGGCCAATTAACAAAATTATGTCAGCTGAGAGAAATTTACATATTGAGACAAGACCTATAGAAGACACATTTAAAAAGATATAAATAAGACTCAACAGACAATGGCAAAGGCTGAGCTTGACTTACAGAACTAACTATAGAACACTTATTGGTCTCAGATCTTTGCTGATCTTTGCTTCCCTGAGAGAGACAACACAAAACTTTCCTGACATTCCTTCTGGTCCCTCCTGCTGACTCATGAGCAGGCTGAGGCCTGGCTCTCTCTCCTAGATAATGCCACCATTACTGATTCCTATTTACTATCCCAACTCTAACAAACTATTTGAAAACAGATTAAGCTACTACTGACCTGTAAACTAAACTGTTGACTTCCAGACAACATAGACAAGAATTAATCCCAAAAAACCTTTCTAAACAATTGCACTTCTCCCATACCCTTTCTTTTCCACTACCTCTGATGGGTGATAGACTTAAAACATTTAAAAACTATCATTAAAAATAAATTTCAAAATATTAAAATAACACCAAGGAGATCAAAAAAATTCAAATTGGAAAGGAAGAAGTCAAAGTATATCTATTTGTAAATGACATAACAGTATACCTACATGACCCTAACATTTCCAGCAGGGAACACCTTTAGCTGATAAACACTTTCAGCAAAGTACCTTAGATACAAGAATGACTAAAAAAAATAAGTAGCCTTCCTATGCACAAATGACAAATGGACTAATAAAGAAACCAGGGAAACAACACCTCTTACAATATTTTCAAATAATAGAAAATATCAACTCTATTCAAGCAAGTGAAATATTTACATGATAAAAACTTTAAGAAATTGAAGAAGATCTAAGAAGATGGAAAGATCTCTATGTTCATGGATGAGAAGAATGAATATGGTAAAATGGGCCAGCCTTTCGTTTGTTTGTTTGTTTTTTGTTTGTTTGTTTGGGGGGGTTGGTTTTTGGTTTTTTTCAAGACAGGTTACTGTGTATAGAGTTCCTACTGTCCTGGAACTCGCTCTGTAGACCAGGCTGGCCTTGAACTCAGAAATCTGCCTGCCTCTGCCTCCGAAGTGCTGGGATTAAAGGCATGCACCACCACTGTCTAGAGAAGGCTGAAAGAAGCTGAGGAGAAGGGTGACCCTGTAGGAGGACCAGTAATCTCAATTAATCTGGACCCATGAGATCCCTCAAATACTGGACCACCAAACAAGCAGCATACACCAGCTGATATGAGGCCCCCAACACACATACAGTAGAGGACTGCTGGGTCTGTGTTCATTCAGAGATGATGCTCCTAACCCTCAAGAGACTAGAAGCCCCAGAGAGTTTAGAGGTCAGGTAGGTTGGTGGGTGGGGACATCCTCATGAAGACAGGGAGTGGAGAGGGGGTATGGGATGTGGAACAGTCGGAGGGAAGACAGGGGGAGAGGGCGGGGAATAAAATATGGAGTGTAAAAAAATAAATTAATTTTAAAAAAACAGCCAGCCATCAAAAGCAATCTAAAGATTCAATGCAATCACTATCAACATTTCAACTCACTTGTTAACAGAACTTGAAAAGAAAATTCAGTTTCATATGGTAACACAAAAACCCAGAATAGCTAAAACAATCCTGAACAACAAAAGAACTGCTAAAGGTATCACCATCCCTGATTTTGAGTTGTATTCTAGACCTATTGTAATAAAACCAGCATGGTATTAGCACATAAACAGACATGTTGATCAATGGAATCAAATTGAAGACCTAGACATAAATCCAGACACCTCAGGACACCCAATTTTGAATAAAGAGGCCAGCAATCACACTGGGGAAAAGACAGCATCTTCAGTAAGTGAGACTGGTCAAACTGAATAGCTGCATGGAAAAGCATGCAAATAGATCCATACTTGTCATACTACATGTAACTCAAGTCCAAGAGGATCAAAGGCCTTAACCTAAACCCTGATACACTCAACCTGATAGAAGAGAAACTGGAGAATAGCTTTTAGTGTATTGGCATAGGAGATCGCATTCTGAGCAAAACTCCAACAGCACAGGGCATTAAAATCAACAATTAATAAATGGGACCTCATGAAACTGAATAGCTTCTGTAAGGAAAATGATACCGTCCATTGTTCTAATAATGGATGCCTACAGATTGGGAACATTTTTTAACCAACGCTCCTCTGATAGAGAGCTAATATCTAAAATATACAAACAACTAAGAAAACTAGGTACCAAAAGAAAAAATAAACAAAACAAAAGACCCAGTTTTAAAAATGGAGTACCTACCTGCAGGCACATGAGACACCACTGGTGGGTGGAGGACATGCAGAGACTGGCCACCTGCCATGCAACGCGGCCCAGGAGGAGGAAGACATCCAAGACCCACCAACCACACAGGCAGGCTCTAGACACCCAGAAGGCTGCTTGAAGCTGTGCCCTGTGGCATAGGCAGAAGTCATCACCCAGAGGCCATCTGCAGCCAATGTCACCACAAAGTTCAAGTGTGTAGTGGATAGATGGGAGAGAAAGAGAAGTGGAAAAGCTTGAGCATTATAAAAAAGATAGAACTGGAGATGTGAGGGTGGAGAGGAATCGCCTGAGATGAGTAGCCAGCCTCGCCAGCCTCGCCAGCCACTCAAGGCCACAGTGAAGTCCCAGCCCATGCTGTGACTGAGGGCCATGTGTGGGTCCATGACCATGTAGGAACAGGGGTTACTGTCTATGTCCATGGTTCATATGATCACTAGAGACCATGTAATCATCCCTAGTCTAAGATGCTGCCTGAAACCACATTGATGTTCAAGGGCTATGCATAACTGGCCCTGCCCCTCACTGGCTGTGGCACTCTGGAGAGCTGGCTCCACCTCTCACCAGCTAAAAGTAGGTCTTGCATCTTGCCTGGGCAGCACAGTAAAGCTAGCCCTGGTGGCAAAGGCACCACTGGCTAGCACCAAGGGTCTGAGAGCAGAGAAGCCTTTCCAGCCCCTTGCCTGCTATAGCATTGGGGAGAGTGGGCCCTGACCCTCAGCTTGGCCGCACGATGGAGCTGGTTCTGGAGGCGTGGGTACGGGTGAGCTGGCTAGAGGGCATGAGAGCAGGAAGGCGGACCCAGCCTCCTGCCAATTTTGGCATTGGGCGGGCTAGCTGGGGCAGCGCTAGAGAGCTCATCATGATGCTGTAGATGTGGGAGAGCCAGGAGGCTGACCAGTTCAGCTACCACGTAGGCCCTGACCCAGGACTTTGAGTTGCCCATCCCAAAAGCCACATCATCTGTGAACTGTTGGAGAGCCAGAGAGGCCAGTCCTCACTCAGAGTTGTAGGATCTCCATGACACAAGACAACAACAGGAAAACGGAGAGGAGTCCCAGTGAGGATCAAATATTGATGGTGTGGCAGAAGCCAGAGGCCTCGAATCAGACCAATGACTCATTGCAAAGGACATTTGCATGTGAGTGTGTGTAGACAGAGGAGTGTGCTGTGGGACACACTGTGACACACTACAGCTTCTACAAGACTTTGTTTTTGCTTTTATTTTGTTTTATTTTTGTTTGCTTTATATTTTCTTTTGGGAGGGAGGGTTGCAAGGGGGAGGGTGGATATAAGGGAGTCGAGAGATGAGTGGAAGTGGGGTACATGATGTGACACTCATAAATAATCAATAAAAAGTTTAAAAAATAAATAATAAATATAAATACAAACATACATATATATCTATATACATACATACATATCTAAACATACATATATACATACATATCTAAAGAGAATTTTCTAAAGAGAAAACAATTCAAGTAGATGAAAAACAAACATGTTTAACATCCTTAGCCAACAGGGAAATGCAAATTAAAAATCAAAACTACCTTGAAATTTCATCTTACATTGTCACAGTGGCTGAGATCAGTAACACAAGTAAAAGCTCATGCTGGTGAGGATATAGAAAAAGAAGAACACTCCTCTATTGTTGGTGGGAGTGTAGTTGTATACAGCCATTATGGAAATCATTGTTGTATTTCCTCAGAATGATGAGAATTGATCTACCTCAAGAGCCAGCTGTACTGCTCTTGGGCATATGCCCAAAAGATGCTCCATCCCACCACAGACACACTTTCTCGAGCATGTTCGCCATGCTCTAGTCATAATAACCAGAAATTGGAAATAACCTAGATGTCTTTCAACACAGAAGAATGGATAAAGAAAATGTAGCCTTTACGCAATGGAGTATTACTTGGCCATTAAAAAGAATGAAATCAAGGAATTTGCAGGTAAATGAACAGAACTAGAAAAAAATCATTCTGAGTGTGATATCTAAGACACAGTAAGACAAATATGATGTCTTTGCTTATATGTGAATATTAGCTGTTAAGTCATTGATAACCAAGCTACAATACATAGAATCACAGAGCTTAGATAGAGAGTCAAGGATCAGGCGCATCTTGTTAGAAAAGCAAAATAAAATAGACAGTTATGGATGGATGAAGAGGTTGGAACAGGAGGATCAAGTTGCAAAAGTGGCAAAGGGGAGGAGATATAGGGATGAGGAGGAGAACATAGGGAGAGACAGCTAGAATTAAAAACTTGGGGATAAAACTGGGTTGTCAGCCTGGTGAAGGAGAAACTGACAGGGACCTGCTGACTAGAGTCCTAGCAGTTTCAGGGCATGTGTCTGCTAACATGCATTTCACTTGCCAGATGGAGAGAGAAATTATCTTAGTGTTTCCTGAACTCCTCAGAGAATTTGAGTCCCTGTGCCCTTGTCTACAGAGCACCACAGAACTTAACTCTTAGACCAAAGAGTCTTAAGTCCCACACTTAACTCGTAGACCAAAGGACCAGATCACATCACAGTACGTGCGTATGTTGCCTGTATGAAATGGGACGGACTCAGGCAGGGGCAGATCCAATTGCTGCCATGAACAGGAGGGCATGGGTTTTGAAGTAGAAAAATCCTGAAAGTTTGAACCAACACTGTGTGTTCTCAGAGAAGGTGGGCTCTCTTGCGGGTCACATACAGCACCTAATTCTTGGACAACTCTCTTCTTAGCTTCTTACTTTACACAGGAGAGGAGACACAATCTCCTGTTCACGCTAGCTCTGACTGGGGTGGCCGCCTCTACCCTGCATCTGGGCCAGTAGCTCTCATGGCGAATGTGAATTTTGAAGCTTTCTTTTCTCTCTCAGCGCCACATCTGCTAGTGTTTTCCATTTGCCAGCTCCCAACATGTCCCCAATTACTTCTTTTTTATTTCATAGCCACCATGCTGATGTTTCATCAGTTCTGACTGCTGGGTTCCACTGAGCATTAGCAGCCGGCAGTGCCTACAGGGGGTGCCGAATTCACTAAGTATACCAAACCTTTCTTTCTCCGAAGAATATTGTTTAATATAAATACAGTATGAGGTTAATGTGATACAAAAGAGAGGGGTTTTCCCCATTGGAGTAATCAAAAAATGAAAAAAGCTATGTTTCAGGGAAAAGGTTTTAGACACGAGAATAAGAAATTATTTCTATTTAAGAAGTATTATTCTTTACTGAACAAAGAGCAAAAAAATTAATACATCTGTAATACATTTGTATTTTAACCCATTCAATCAAAATATTTTACTATAAGGAGACTGAATCTGCCTTGTTTTCATCATAGAACACTTGAAAATGTAAGAGCCATTGGGCCTACAATCAAATGCAATCTGAAAGGAAAAACTCTTGTGTTTTTAACTCAGGTTTTCTTACAAATACATAGCAATTCTCAGGAAAGAGTCCTCAGTAACCGAATGGGTAGGCAGCACATCTATAAGCAATCAGCATGAATCCAGGTGCAATGATCCCTTAACAGTTGAAATCAAATCATTGACCTCCAATAGTTGGCTCCAATTGGGTACTGTTTTCTAAAGTTTACAAAAAATTCTTTCTGGCAAACAAAACCCCTGTCAAATAAAGGTGGGCGCAATGAACCTGTCAAGTTTAGACTAATTAAAGGTGTGCCAAATATTCCAATGTTGCCTGTGGTCCTTCAGGGGAAGAGCAAATGCTCAGTTAGAAGCTTGCTGAGCAAACAGGAGGACCAGAGTCTGATTCCATGAGCATAGGTAAAAAGTTTGTCATGGTGCCTTGGGTTTGCAGTCCCAGAGTGATGAAGGAAGAGGGAGGCCTAGAGATCCGTGACTTGGCAATCTCAGGCCTATCAAAAACCCTGTCTCAAAACTAACCAACAACAGCAATAAAATGGTGGCTGCTGTCACCTGAGGCCAACTCCTGGCCTCCACATGAAGGTACAAGAACACACACGTACGTTCATATACACATACCAACTACACGCATATACTACATACATGCATTTATTTACATCAGTTTGTATACATACACACATACACACTCAGACCAACATGTACATATACATACAGACATTCACTCCCACCAACATGTATACAGAGAAAAGTACCATTTTTGTAGAACAGACCTCCATCCAAAGAAATTGTCCCCCATCCTTAGATTATAGGAGCTATGTGTCTGCTCAAACTCCAAAGTGGCAGAATGAGAGATTAAACCTAGTTCTACCTGACTCCAGAAGAGCAAAAACTTTTAGCATTGCAGGCCAAACAGCTTTGGTTTCTCATGAGGAAATTAGCAGTAATGAATGGATTGAGCTTTCAGCTCTGTGGGGTGGATAAGACATTCTCTCCAGCTCCCATGCCCACTCCAGTTTCCCTTGACATTTGAGGATGGCCTTCTTTTCTGAGACTGAAGCCCTTCCAGCTCTTATTTAAAGTGATGCCACTCATGCTGTATCCCATTGACTCTCAAACTATGGCCACTGGGCCAGGAGCAGCAGCAGCAGCAGCAGCAGCAGCAGCAGCACAGATACATGGATGCCAGGGCCCACCCCAGGCCTGGCAAAGCAGAGATTCTACAGATGGGATCAAAGAACCTGTTTTCATGTTTCTGGAGGTGATTCTCATATAAGTGTGAAGACCACAGGTTCTTCGAAGTTATATGCAGAGCCTTTGGATCTATAGAATCAGTAGTGTGCTGCCCGCCCCCACCCCTACTCCTGTCCCACTCATAACAATTCCTCTGAGGCAGGTTCCCTGGTGTCTCAGCTCACAGGCCACGAGGGAAGCCCTGGACCATTACACACTTATTTATGTTTGATGGTCGTAGTCTCTCCGTCTAAATGGTCAACTCCAGGAGGGCCGCCATACTCGAGGGCACTGCTTGTAATCTGCCATAGAGCAAGCACTCAAGAAGCGGTGATTGAATGAGGAAATCATTAAAGTCCCATAATGTCCCAAGACTGAATGTGGCATTTATGGTATGCATGAGTATCACAGCTACACCTTCACTTCCTCTTTGGTCAAATATTTATCAGACATTGACTTCAGCCAAATACCATTGTAAGCAGTGGGAGCCAGCAGTGATCAAAAACAAAACAAAAAAAGATCTTCACATTTTCTGTGACTTCTCTTTAATTGAGGAATACACACAATAAAATAAAATTAACTAGTGAAATATTTAGCATGTGACAGGATGATGGGCATCCTGTGGGAAGCAGCAGTCGGGAAGGAGAGGCATGGGAGGACAGGAGGAAGTGAGCTCTGAGCTCACACAGCGCGTCAGCTGGCTCCAGACCTGAGCAAGGTGAAGGAAAAAGCTCTCCTCCGAGTTCCTGGGAACTAGGTTTCTGAACTGAGAGAAACACAGGGAAAAGCATCAAAAGGGGACAGATAGCAGCGGTGGCCCTGGAGGTAAGTAGCCAACACAGAGTAGGTGAAGGCAGAGCCTTGGGCTGGGTGGCAGTGGGGGTTGACATGGAGTCTCTACTGGTTCCTTCTCAGGGGGACATTAGAGGCCTGGGCTTGTGCATAGACAACTACCTAAGGCCAGCAAGGCAGAAGCAGGCAGACCAAACACAGCCCTCTACAGCGATGAAATGACAGACACTGAGGACACAGCCCCAAGTCACAAGGAAGGCGGTGTGGCATATCAGTCGAGGCCCGGCCTGACATAAAGCAGGATATTTTGTTCTTCCACTTAGCTGAGATATGATTCAATATAACTGCCTCAGAAAAAGTTGACATAGAAGACCTGTAGGTGAAATAAGTACCTCAAACTTCTACATCAATAAATGCTTAATATGAAAAAGTTAATAAGTAAAATACCATGAAGGACTGGGGAGAGGTTGTGGTGGGTAAAAATTCTCTCTGCTCAAGCCTGAAAACTTCAGTTTGTATCCCTAAAACCCACGTAAAGGCCAGCTGCGGTGGCACCAGTGTGTTGTATGTTTAATGCCCATGTGTCCTATGGGGAGTGGAGGTAGAGACTGGAGAATTTCTAGAAGTCCACAGCTAGCCAGATGAGCGCATCAGGTAAGAGAGTAAACTCAAAGGCTGAAAGGCAAGGACCAACCCCAAAACTTGTCTTCTGACCTCCACACATGTGCTGAGGCATGATGCACTTATACCTACAGACACAAACAGGCACAAAAAATATGAACAGATACACCAAAATAATTAATGAATATACACATAAAATCTTTTTTGCAATGATTACAATAAAAAAAGGGATTGGTTACTTGAAGATGAACAGAAAATGAAGACCCTAAGTATTCAGGGGGATTTGTAAAGAATACCTCTTTAGGGGCCAAAGAGAGGGTGGGGTGATTGTGCACACTAGCTGCTCCTCAAGAGGACTGGGCTTTGTTACTAGCACGTGGCAGCTCACAACTGTCTATAAATCCAAATCCAGGGAATCTGATCCCCTCTTCTGGTTTCTGCAGGTACTGCATGGACATGGTATACAGACTTACATACACCTAAGAAACCAATACACATAAAAATAAATGAATACATTTTTTAAATTATTTTTAAAAAATATCTCTTTATATTTTCAGCTTTGCCAAACACATAGCAGATGATCTAAAAGGTTGTGATTGCAAAAGGAGCTTTGTTAAGACAATAAAGTCTTCATGAGAAGATACTACATATTAAAATTAGTTTTCCAGGGATTTATTGGTTTTTTTTCTGGTGGGATTGCAAGCTGGTAAAACCACTCTGGAAATCAGTTTGGAAGTGCCTCAGAAAACTGGGCATAGCACTACCTGAGGACCCAGCTATACAACTCCTGGGCATATACCCAGAAGATGTTCCAACATGTAATAAGGACACATGCTCTACTATGTTTATAGCAGTCTTATTTATAATAGCCAGAAGCTGGAAAGAACTAAGATGTCCCTCAACAGAGGAATGGATACAGAAAATGTGGTACATTTACATAATAGAGTACTACTCAACAGTAAAAACAATGAATTCATGAAATTCTTTGGAACTAGAAAATATCATCCTGAGTGAGGTGAACCAAAAACAAAAGAACACACACAGTATGCACTCACTGATAAGTGGATATTAGCCCTAAAGCTCGGAATACCCAAAATACAATTCACAGACCACATGAAGCTCAAGAAGAAGGAAGACTAAAGTGTGGATCCTTTGATCCTTATTGGAAGGTGGATCAAAATACCCATAGCTCACAGCCAACCAATAGACTGAGCATAGGGTCTCCAATGGAGCAGCTAGAGAAAGGACCCAAGGAGCTGAAGAGGTTTGCAGCCCTGCAGGAGGATCAATAATATGTACCAACCAGTACCCCCAGAGCTCCTGGGGACTAAACCACCAACCAAAGAGCACACATGGAGGGACCCACAGCTCCAGCTACATATGTAGCAGAAGATGACCATTTCAGACATCAATGAGAGGAGAGGCCATTGGTCCTGTGAAGGTTTGGTTCCTCAGAATAGGGGAATGCAAGTCAGGAAATTTGGGAGGGGGGACCAAGGGGAGGGGGAATAGGATAGGGGTTTTTTGGAGGGGTAACCTCGAAAGGGGATACCATTTGAAATGTAAATAAAGCAAATATCTAATAAAAAAGAGATTTAAAAGACTAATACAGGCTAGTCAAGAAGGAAATGCTTAGCTTAAAAAGAAAAACTCTTCCCAATTGCCAGTGTTTATTCTGGGAATTCAGTGTTATCAGCTACTTGTTTTCCTTCCTCTCCAGTGCTCTACTTCAAAGTCACTAGAAAGGTTTGCTGTGATGGACAACTATGGACCTGATTCATGTTCCCATAACTACAGCCCACATAAACCAGAAGGTGGGCACAAGAGGAGACCCACGAAGGCACTGGGAATTGTGTGCATCATGCCATACAAGACGATCTGCAGTGTCCTCAGAGTGCCACATCACTCAGTAACTGTGAATAAACAATGACCTTGAATTAAAAACACTGTGACATTCTACAATCAAATATTGATCTGGGAATCTCTGCTGCGCTTGTGTTTTTCAGATCCGTTGTGTAGGTTTCTATGTGACATGTTGTTTCATGTGACATGACAGTCTCAATCCAGGACAGGCAAATGAGCAAACATTCAAACCATGTCATTGCTAAATAAGAGGTTGCCAGTGTTGAAACAATCATGGTTATCAGCAGTGAGGAAACTGCCAGGCGATATCTACACGCAAACGGTCTTCTTGCGTTTGTCTGTGCTCTGCCTCTGCGTGAGCTGAGATAGCAACACTGCTGCGAACAGATAGAGATTGCAGGGGGATAGAGAAGCAGCGTGCACTTGAGCTCAGCCACATTAACAGCTCTTGATGCCTTTAAATCATTTGGGGAGAGATGAGCAAGGCCAAAATCGAGAAGCAAGTACTCCACAGCTTGAGGCAAGACCGTGGAATAAGGAGGAGACTGTCTTAAGTGATGGATATCCTGGCTACTCTGCGCCTATCTATGCCTTTCCATTTCATCAAGATGCTAAGAAGCAATTAGAGTAGTAAGTGTGAGGAATGTTATATTTCTTGGAAAACCAGAGATTTGGCTGTTCAGTAAATGATACCTTGCTTCTGAATTTCCTTAGCAACACTGAATTCTTAATCACTCACTCATCCACTTAGTCATTCAAAAACACTATATCTTCACCTTTTCCCCTTGATTGCACAGTAATACAAGCTTACTGTAAAATATTCAAATGATATAATATTGCATAAAGAAGGAACTGAAATTTGTTAAGCTCTCCATCATAAGTTGTACGCTGGAGATGCCATGAATGGCCTTGGTCTCAAAAGTGCGCGGTCCAACAACAAAAACTAAAATATGGGACAGTCACCATGAAAAAAAAATGATGCAAAGAAATGCTACATGATCCCAGAGGAGGAAGCACCCACCTCCGGATGGTACAGCAAAGGGGAGGCCCGTGTGTCAGACTACCCCTCTGGACTCGGTGGCCCCTGCAGACAGACCATGCAAGGCACAGGCTCTCTGTGTGTTTTGCTCTGTCCCTGTCTTCTTCCAACACTTTTTCTATAAGGCCAATTTTCCTGCTCAGCTTATCCAAATGCTCATTCTATTCTATAAAATGATGTGTTACACAAATCTAGATTGCAAATTAAATCCTAATAAGATTTCCCTGTCCCACTTTTAAAAAAGAGTTTTATTGGAATATAGTGATTTTACATTCACTATAGATCAGAAACACAATTATTTTAAAACTGGAGAGTTGCCTATATTACCTGTAAAGCCTACAATATTTATTAACTGGCCCCTCACAAAAAGTTTATTGGTCCCTGGCTTGGCGTATGAATCAAACCTTCGTTTATATAAATCACCTTCTAACATGTGCTCCCTTCTGCTTTCCCAGATTCATGTTAATTCCCTTTACTTGAAGGAAATACTGGACTTTTGTTGGGATCAGACTGTGTAAGGACATGGGAGTTGCAATGAGGGTGTCAGACATGGCACCTGGTTGAATTCTGGCTTGGGCACTAATTAGCTCTCTGATACTAAGAAAGTTACTGAACTTTTCTGTCCTTTAATCTCCTTCATATAAAGCATCCATCTTATTGCTCTATTTAAGAGTAGCTACAAAAATCGATCTTTAAGCTAAACTTCTTATCTTGTCTTTTGACCTAAGTATTTTTTAAAAAAAAAAAAAAAATTTTTTTAATCAAAAAGACATCTGGGGGGCGGGGAAACCAGAAAAAGGGAAATGAAATGTAAATAAAGAATATATCCAAAAAAAAGATATGTAAAAAAAACAGACTTTTTTTTTTTTAAAAAGTTTTTCCTGTTTGCAGGGTCAGGCGAGCACTGACCCCTGTGTTGTCCCTCATGAGTTCTATTACTTAAAACATAATTTAAATAAATAAGCACCCTCAACTGAGTTCCATCTGCTTTTGTGTAAAATTCTCAATTCTTCTTTTTTTACAATTCCCTAAGGAGTCAAGTGGTCTGAATTCAGAGCTCCTTTCCAAATAAGGCAAGCACAAATGCCATTCTTAGTACTGTCTGCATCCTTAGTGCATGCCCTGCTGCCTACTGTCTCTGCATCCTTAGTGCATGCACTGCTGCCCACTGTCTCTGCATCCTTAGTGCATGCCCTGCTGCCCACTGTCTCTGCATCCTTAGTGCATGCCCTGCTGCCCACTGTCTCTGCATC
>BDUI01000003.1:1870181-1881737 GCA_002335545.1 Apodemus speciosus | reverse complement strand
AATTTTGTCAAATGCTTTTTCAGCATCCAATGAGATGACCATGTGGTTTTTTTCTTTGAGTTTGTTTATGTAGTGGATTATGTTGATGGATTTCCATGTATTGAACCAAGAGACAGAGAGATTTTAAGAAATCAAGTAAGGAGAGTTCAAAAGAGCAAAAGGTGAGCTCAAAAACTAAGGCAATGGTCTATATTTCCAAAGTGAAAAACCTCAGAACTAGAAAGAAAGAAAGAAAGAAAGAAAGAAAGAAAGAAAGAAAGAAAGAAAGAAAGAAAGAAAGAATAAAGAGAAAGGAAGGAAGGACAAATGAAAGAGAGAGAAGGAAAGAAGGAAGGAAGGAAGGAAGGAAGGAAGGAAGGAAGGAAGGCCAAAATGACCACCTATCAGATAGCTGTTGAACACAGGAAGGAATCAAAAAGCATGCTGGAGAACAGAAATAACTCATTCTCTTGCTCATTCATGAAATGTTTTTTTTCAACGGCTACTATGAGCCAAGCAGTCTACATTAGAGCTATAGTGTAATTAGAGACAAGATAGGACGACCTGGGCTCAAAGGGCAGAGAGGGGATAGAATCAAGATCAAAAGGAGCCTGGCTTCTTCTCTAAACCAGAGATGAAATGATGCAGGTCAAGGGTCTACAGATATCCAGAAGACAAAGAACTTTAGAGGTGAAAGCCAACACCAGAGTGTGATGGCCTAATGTTCTTATGGGGAAGATAAATAAATATTTACTAACCTCTAATAAAATATCAATGACAGGTTTCACACCCACCTGCCCTCCAATAAAGAGATTCTATTCAAATCTAGCTTGGTGTTCCAGTTTAATTGTGGATATAGAGGTGTTGTAGTGATGGCCATCAAGAACCTCAGCCCCATGGCTGGCATTGGTATGAATCAGGCAGAGCCAATGCAGACTAATCTGGGTGAAGAGAAGAGGAATGGTAAGGTACAGAGGCTTGAGAATTTCCTTTCTAAGATCTCTGCTGTCTTTCAGTGCTTTGAGCCTCTTTGTAAAGACATGAACTTAAGGACTTAGTTCATCTCTAAAATCATAAGGAGAACTTTACATTCCTCTGAGCCATGTTAACCACGGGTAGTAACTGAGCATGTTCTATACACCAGGCACTTGGCGGTCACCAATAAATACAATATCCCTGCAAACTCATGTATTCAGAAGTACTAGTGTTCCTGTTCCAGAGAAGAGGAGACTGAGAACTCAAAAGATGTGATGGCATCTGTCTTTGATAACAACATATTTTAAGAGTGTGTCAATAACTCATCCTTACACATTTGCAGCTGAGCATATACGCACAGAGAGTAAAACCAGATATGATTTCCAAAGAATATTCCCGCATTTAGTTTCCCTATCTATGTGTTCTTTACATGAACTGTTCTATATATTTATTCGTAATATATCAAATTCTTTAATTATATGTATGTCTATATCAATTAATCAGTGTCTTTTCAGAAAAAATATGCAAGAGATGAGAAACAGGAAAAAAAGAGCTTTTAAACAGAGAATCTAGAATAAAAACAACAACAAAAAAGTCCATACCACGGAATTAAGTTACATTGACAAAAAGCATCATAAGGGGGAAAACTAAGGGATTTAAAGACCTTAAATTCATTACAGGCCAAAATGTAAATCCAATTGCAGAATTATCTGCATCTTTAATTTAGAGACTCATTAACATGCTGGAGATAGGAGGCAAAATTTAATTTAAGGAGCAATTTTGGCCAATCATCCTATTTTCTTTAACACAGCAGCTGAAAGGACAGAGAATGACGCAGATGGAATCCATGGAGGAGCAGAGGAAGGAAGAGCAGAGACATGCTCATACGCCACAGCACACAGACACTCAGGTCAGCCTGGTTGTGCCATGACAGCACCCCGAAATGGAGCTGATTCATTATTAGTTTAGGCTGGAGAGGCCTGTATTATTAAAATAATGATTATAGGACACTAGCCACAATCAAGATAATGTTTCCTAACCACACTAAGTCAGCTCGAGAGCTCAGTTTGCAGTCTGTGTGTGGCCATCAGACTCGCTCCTGTGTTTGCAAAGCTTAGGCATATGTCTTGCCACACTACGTGAGCAGGAGGGTGTGTCAGCACAGAAGCATTTCCGAAGGCTGCAGGAAGGAAGCAAATCAGTACAGACAAGAAGGAGCCTCAAAAACCTGAATTCATACTTGGGAGGTAGAGACAGAAGGTCAGGAGTTAAAGATCATCATGGCTATATTGTGAGTGCCAAGGCAGCCTGGGCTGCAGGATACCCATCGAATTCGGAATATATATTCTAAACCCTCAGACTTTAAAATGTGTGTTACTAAATACCTCCACAAAGACCAGGACACCAGGGCTGAGTTGCTCAAAGGTAGGACTCTCCAGTGTGCATAGTTTTGTTTCATCAGAGGCGAATGCCCAGAGCCATGTGAGTTCTCAGAAGAGCTGTCAAATGTAAAATTATCCTGCTGCTACCATAATAAGAGGACATCATGGAGACACAGCAAGCCCTGTTGGTCCATTAGGACGTGCAAATGATATGTAGATGGGCTGTGAGCATGGACAAACACAGGCATGTTTGAGGCCAATGGAAAATCATGTGCAAAACTGAAAACAGCGCTCCTGGGTGTTGAGACGTTGTGTGTGTTTGTTTGGGTCTGTTCTAAATCTGTCTTTAATGGAGCCAGAATGTCATCTTCTCAGTTTCAAAGTCTGTAAATTCTTTCCTGTTGGAGGGAGGGAATCAGGCAATGGATAAACCTCCAGCTTTTAGGAGGAGGTTCCTTTCACCTCCATTGCAGTGAAGACCCTTTCCATAAGGGCTACCCAAGGGCTCAATTATACAGCCCGTGCTACCACCTTCCTCTTCCTTTGGCACATGGAATTGTCCCTTTTCTAAGTTACTGTTCTCGCCTGTCCTCACAGTCTTCTCTCTACCTGGACTGTCTTTTCTACCAGCTAGCCTCCCTCAGCCAAACGCCTCTGCTCTTTCTGGACAAACCAATATGCCCCCTTGCTGCCCCAACCCCATTCCCAACACACTACCAATCACTCTTTCACTTGTTTTATTTTGCTTCTAGGTGTGTGTGTGCAGTAATAGACTTTCACTGGAATTATACTGAACAGAAAAGTAGAATTTATTCATGAGGATGTAGAGATGCTTCTCAGAGCCTGAGAGTAGTGGTCGGTGAGGTTGGAGACCTAGAGGTGGAGAGCCTCAAGAATCAGGATGTTCCTCAGTAAACACCACTCACTGTCTCTCAGTGCTCCAGTTCCTCACCCAGCCTGTCACCTTGCGTGGCTGTTCAATGTGCTTTCTCTTCCCCCTTCCCTGCCCTACTCAGCTGAACAAATAAGCTCAAACTGCCTGGATCTGTGTCACTTTGCTGGGTTCCCACTCTGACTTCACTCAGCCTCTTGTGATTCCGTATATAAAATGGAACTAAGACGCGGACTTCATTTACATGACTGTTCTAAGGATGACTGAGTTGATGCACATGGCTGCCCTCCACTCTCAAGTTGACCAGCCCTGTCTAGCGGGTTTAACATGCCTTAGTCCCAGGTCTAGCTTCTGAGGAAAGCAACCCATATGGCCCAGTTGAATCAGCTGTGCCCCTCTATACCCTAACCCTACACAACTATGCATCCATATCAATAGAAAATCAGTAGAAAATGAGTCCACCAGGGTATGCCTCAAAGATGAGAAAAAATAGCAGTTCCTAAAAAAAAAAAAAAAAAAAAAAAAGCAGCTATGAATTAAGCCGATATCTCCAACCCACCAAAACCTACTAGAACCACCTGCTACCCTCTCTAAAACCCATGCAGCCATGGAGCGGGTCTGCAGTGGTTACAGCTGGGCCTTTTCACCTCACAGCCCAGCAAAAGCTCTTATTTAAAGCACAGAGCTGTCTGTCAGCTTGCAGTGACACCTAAGGGAGCTCCCCAGGCCAGCACTCAATAATGGCTTAAGATGATGATGGTGACAGTGGCAAGAAGGACAGGTGGCACAACAGGCCACATCGTGGGCCACAACTGCTTCCTGATGTTCACTGCTGGGTCCCCAAGCCCGAAGTGGAATTAAGCACATCTTTCTAACTCTGTTAACACAGCTTGGCTCTGGGGTGAGCCTCGAAGGCTCCATCCAGCTGCTGATTAGGTAGATTTATGCCCCACTAAGCACATTGTCACACAAGGGCTTCCTCTTCTCTGCCATGGTGTCAGGAAGAGTAGCCAAGGCATAACACCCAGGAGCCAAGGAGAGGTCTCCAAAGCAAGTTAACCTCTTGGCTTCAAGATAATTATGGAACTGTTTTAGAGTCTCCAAGCACGTGATAGCCACTGAGGGGGATGCAGCCTTTAAAAGTATACAAAGAGGAATGGCAACAGGGCTCAGTGAGTGAGGGCGCTTGTCACAAAAGCTTACTGACTTGAGTTCAATCCCCAGAACCCACAGAAAAGTACAAGGAGAGAACCCGCCCCCACTCTGCAAGGTTGTCATGATATATGCTCTCCACTGTGGCATAAAGAAGAAGGAGGAGGAAGAGGAGGAGGAAAACAAATAATAATAAATTAATTTTTTAAAAATCCATGCTCCTCAGCTGTAAGAATCTACTAGTCCCTATATAAAGTGTCAGTTGCAACTTCATATCAACATTTTTACTGCAGTGCCAGCACCTTAAAAATAAACCCACGATTTTGTAAACCAGCATATTATTATGAACTGAATGTTTGTGCCCCCCCAATTTATATGTAAACTTCCTACCCCTAATATGACAAGACTTGGATACAGGACTTTGGTGACAAAATTAGATAAGGAGGGCAGATTTTTATGCCTTATAAAAAGGGCCCCAGATGGTTCTTTTTCACCTTGCTGCCCTCACAAGTCATGAGGAAAGAAATTTCCACCTGCAAATAAGGAAGCTGGTCCTCACCAAACACCAGATTTCCTAACACCTCAGACTCGACTTCCAGTCTTCCAATCTAAGAAACAGATGTGTGTTTTCTGGCCTACTGGTCTAGGCCACTACAACAGCCTAAATAAGTTAACTTTTAAATTCCATTAAAATCCAGGAAACAACCTGGTAAGTGGGTATTGCTATCATCATTTCCAACAGGGGAAACTGAGACTCAGAAAGGTTAAGGCCACTGTATAAGATAAAGCGAGTTTAGACCAGCAGAGACTTTGGTTCCAAAACAAGTTGAAAAATGTCTTGTCCTGCTGCTTGCTTGAGTCTGTCCCTCCCTGCTGTCACTGGCTCTCTCCAATTTCAAACATTTGAATACTCATAGTTTGCCCACACCTAACTAATCAAATTTATATATTTACTATCCATGTCAGATTTTACTTCGGGAAATGAATCAGAGTGGTACCTTACTTCTCCTACCATGACAAGAAACTCTTCATCAATCATTATTATCATCATCATTATCATCATCACCATCACCATCTCCATCACCACCACCGCCGCCACTGCCACCTCTACAACCATCACATATGTTGAATACCTTTTTGGTACCAGACACCAAGTTAAATGCTATTCAGGAGTCAGCTCAGGTGACCCTCACGGCAATGACCATCTTTTATTATCCCTAGTTTAAAAATCAAGATATTAAAGAGATTCAAAGCTAGAACCATCTGATTCTAGACTTTAAATCACTAGTGCTGGTTTTTATAGATAGCTAATCAAAACCAGAATCAAGGTCTCACATCACTGTCTTTCATGTAAATATCCTGCCTTTGAATTTTTAGCACTCAGTAACAAATAAAAATATTTATTACTACCTCAAGTCCTTTGAATAAGTCAGAAACGTAAATAAATAGCTAGACTTTCTTCTAGGAATTTGAATAGCAGGACACACATATAATAGACACTTCCATAAATTTTGCTGAAGCATAAAGAGTGATTTCCTTTTGAAATGGAGAATCCTGACTCATGTGTACATGGGGTATAGTCTTCTAAGTAGGCTCTATGCTACACATCACTCTAAGAAATGCTGGTACTTTAAGTGGATTTGAATAGGAAGCACTAACCAACCTCAGTCATCATCCTTAGACATCCTCACATCCTTGAAAGCCTGAGATTTGCTTTCAGAAATGTATCTGAGAACAGACTGAGAAAATGGCAGTGTTCGCTCATAGGTGAATGATAACCTGAGTACTTAACTCATAAGCACTTAGAGAGGTAGAGACCTGGTGTGAGGAAGAGCAGAAGCAGAAAAGGCAAGGAAAGGTGGTAGTGTGCACAGGTCAGAAACAGTTCAGGGGAAGCTAGCACTGCTGCTGGCATGCAAAGGGCAAGTCTTGACTGTGGCTTTTACCACACCTTGTGTATTGCAGTAACACTCTGAACTTATTTGACCATCTATATAATTTAAATGATAATGGAGCCTATCTTAAGGGATGTCTGTGCTTAATAAAAAGCAGCAATAATTGTGGTGGTGGTGTAGTGATGATCACGGTGATAATGACTACAACTACGACAGTGATCTGTCTGCTTTTACACCCAATCGTGGTTATATTCATGGTACATAGGAAACATAAAGACATAATCTACTTCCTGCTTCTGTTTTAACATAAATTGTTCTCCTAAAAATTCTGTGCAGTATGTCAATGATAAAACCTCCATCTCCCTGTCTAAGCCACCCAATATAATGTCTAAGGAAGTACACAGTGTCCTGGACACACCTCAGGCCAAATGTCACTTTGAAATAATAATCTTTAAGGAAGAATACTATCTCCTGTGCATTACTATAGCCAAGAGCAGCTGGCTTGATTCGAACATTTTCACAACTAGAGGTCCAAGTAGCATTTGAGAGAGTAGTCCCAATTCATAACTTAAGTACTAGACTTCAGGGTTTGGTGCTGCTATTAGATAAAAGGAGGAGTAAAGTGTGTGGGGAAGAGGGAGAGAATGTTCAGAAGGTATCAACATATGCCTGAAAGAGGACTGGGATACGAAAAACAGCCCCAGGCCATAAACTCATAACCCAGATTCAGCTACAAAGATGAAGAATTAAGAAAAAATAGAAAAGAGATACCTAATCAACTAAGAGCATCTAAAATGCAATATATATTAGTGAATATATAATCAAAAATATAATAAGCAATTATAATTTTTAGATATTCCTAGTTGATAAAGTATCTCTTTTCTACTTCTATTTTTCTTATCTATGAAATGTAAATATATTTCAAATATGTATCTTTCAAATATGATATATATTTACATCTATATCTAGATCTAGATCTCTATATCTTAAAGTGGTCCACTGCTTTCCTAATCCAAAGTCCCAAAGTCCACATTCCTCCAAACAAAAACATGGTCGAACCTTTCACAGAGATATCCTACTCCTGGTAGCAATTTCTGTCTTAGTTAGGATTCTATTTCTGTAAAGAGACATCATGACCATAGCAACTATTATAAAGGAAAACAATTCATTGGGACTAGCTTACAGTTTACAGGTTTAGCCCATTCTCATTATGATAGGAAGCACGGCAGCATACAGGCAGACAGTGGAGAGGCAGCTGAGAATTCTACATCTGGATCAGCAGGCAGCAGGAAGGAAAGGTCATACTAGGCCTGGCCTGAGCATCTGAGACTACCAAGCCTGCCCCCAGGGACATGGTTTCTCCAACAATGCTATATCTATTACAATAAGGCCACACTTCCTAACAGTGTCATTCTGTATGAGCCTATGGGGCCATTTTCTTTCAAACCATCACACCATTCAAGAGGTGCAAGGTCTGAGACTCAAAAGAAGTAAGATGGCTAAATTTTTATGTAAAGAATTATATAGGGATTGAGCTTTGAGCTTTGGGAATGAAAAGAGACAGTTCATAAGTACAGAAGTATACATTCTCCCAGGTCACATCACTTATGGTCATGTCTGAGACAGGTGTTAGGCTCTCTATCTCTTCTTCATATAGAGAGATATTTCCTAAGGTTAGGGAAGATAGTTCAGTGGGTAAAGTGCTTGCTTTGCAAGAACAAGGAGTATGAATCCACAAAACCTTTGTAAAGTCAGACTTAAGAGCAGGCTTCTGTCATCTACCAAGGCAAGAGACAGAGACATGAAAATGGCTGGAAGCTCACAGGACATCTGCATGGTGTACACAGTTACTAATAGCAATAACAATAACAAAAGACCCTTTCCTCAAAGTGGAGGGTGAATAACAACATCAAAGGTTATCTTCTCACTTCTGTATGTACTCTTTGGTAAATGAACACTTGCACTCATATTCATATATGTACAGACATCACACATACACAATATTCACAAACAAGAAAGCTATATGCACAGACCTCACACCACACACAAGAAAGATACATGCACAAACATCACACATAACATATACACATACATAAGGAAGGAAGGAAACAAGGAAGGAAGGAAGGGAGGAAGGAAGGAAGGAAAGAAGGAATGAAAGGAGGGAAGGAGGGAAGGAAGGAGGGAAGGAAGGAAAAGAAGGAAGGAGGGAAGACATTTCCAAAGCAAGAGGGAGGATATGAGATAGAAAGAGCCTGTGCCTGTATCTACTGTTTACTGACATGGGCTGAAAGAAATTTCTCTTTGCAAAAGAATGCCTTTTTTATACTACTCCTGTGTCTACAGAGGTCAGCAATTCTCTAGATAACCAACTCAAAATATGACAAAGAAATATATTTAGGGTAGGATAATTTACTCTCCGACAGTCAAAAGAAGAAACAGCAAAACAGCTTCGATCAAATGAAAGAAGGTAAGGTCCTAGAGGGCAGGAACTGCCTGTGTCCTAGTAACCAGCACACCTGGTGAAGAAATGGAATATATCAAGCATGCTGTCAAGTGCTAATGGAAGCAAGAAGACAAACATACACCCCACATGAGACTACAACCTATGGACAGTGCATTGACAGGTCTCATTGGTTTCTTATTTGTCTAGAAGAATGCTCTGCCTCAGTATCCATCCCCCTCACAGAAAAAAAAATGAAAACACAAATTCAAACATACATACACCACCAGTTCCTTAGAAACTGACTGTGGAGTGTTTTACACTGAGATGCTAGGGAGCGTCATTACTTGGAAATGTCACTTTTTGCTTCAGTGTGCTCTAATAAGTATGTGCCATTCTCACCTAAGTCTTGTTGCATATTGGATCTGGGTGGAAGCTCTCTGGGAGGAACTGGGAAAACTCAAGTGTTGATGTCAACACACTTGCATTTGTCTTAGTTTGGGTTGTATTGCTATGAAGAGACACCATGACCAAGACAACTCTTACAGAGGAAAACATTTAATTGGGGCTGACATACAGTTCAGAGGTTCAGTCCATCATGGTCATGGCAGGAAACATGGCAGTATCCAGGCAGACATGGTGCTAGAAAAGGAGCTACATCTTGAGCTGTAGGCAGCAGCAGGAGACTGTGTGCTATGCTGGACATAGCTTGAGCAGAGGAGACCTCAAAGCCTGCCTCCACGGTGACTAACTTCCTCCAGTAAGGTCACACCTCCTTATAGTGCCATTCTCTATCGGCCAAGCATTCACTCACAAGAGTCTATAGGGACCACTCAAACGCAGACCCTACACTATTATTAATATAATTGCCAATTTCAAGGTCTAAGATTTGAAAATGTATTTGCTCAACATACCTGCCTACTCAGCACCACAAACCATCCCCTTTCAAATTTCTCGGGATGGCCTAAGCTGTTTTAAGGTCAACATGAAGTTTCTGGTGATTTCTTTCAAGCAGACTGGAGATATCACTCACAATAGGACTACCCACTTGGAGGCATCATTTTAATAAAGACAACAATAGGCCAGCATGCTCACACGAAAATTTATAAGGCTGTCTTTGCTTCCTTTTGTCCATTGTGGCGCTTTATCCAACTAGAAAGGACTCACTTCAGAGCTTCAAAGACACTCACAATGGACTTCTCCTTTCAAAGGAAAGTCTTCATAGAGGGTTTCTTTCATTCAACAGTCAGAATATGAAAAGCCAAGAGTGATTCAGACAAACACCTCTGAGCTGTTTGTTGTGGCAACATCAGATAAATAAATTCTGTAGCCCAGAGAGAGATTTGATACATTCATTTGAATGTCAATGCCAAGCACCCTCTCCCAACTACTCCACCAAAGCAGGGAGAACTGGTCTCAGAGACAGAGCACAGAAGCTGTCACACTAGATGTAGCTTAGTGGCCCTTTTTACAGTTTCTGCAGGGGTTGAGGGCTGGTCAGAGGGGGCGGTCACGTGCTTTACTAATTCCATCAGAAATAGAAGACACTTTCAGCTCTTTTCAGTTGACTTATGCAAAAGCACTACAGCTTTCCCCCATTTTCCTGACAATGAGACTTCCTAAGAGCAGCAACCAAACTTCTATCCGGCCCCCAGCAACTGGCACTTTATTCCAAGGCAACAGGGCCTGGCCTTGAGGAGGAGTAAGCAGAGGCCCTCAGTGTATCCTCATTACTATTCATGTTTCATGCAGATGATCTCAGCGGGGTGGGGAGGCGCGGATCAGTCCACCTCCTGGAGCCTGCTCTGTTTGCACCTTCACAATTGCAAAACAATTTCTCAGGGTGAAGCCAAGCTTCCATGCATTTCACAGAAGTGGCTTGTGGGCACATTATTGTAAAATTCTTTCTCCTTTTTAAAAATAAAATAAAAACTTTTTTTTTCCCTGAGAATTACATGCTGTGCTGAAATAGGATGGTGGTGGGCTCTGATTATATCTTTTTCCCATTTTGGTTTCACTCTTAAGTATAGAAAATATCAAGTTCTGTCTTCAGCTCCCTCTTCTCCCAGGTGCTAACTTTCATCAGCTGGGTCAAAAAAAGGTTTTATGACTAAACTTCCATCTTTTATCTTTTTCTCCCCACCAGCAAGGACTATGTAATCTTGAAACATGTGTAATGGTATGTGCCCCTGAGAATGTTTGCAGAAGAATCAGGTCAACAGTATCTCCAGATACCCACAGGATTGCTGACATGGAGTGGGGACCCCTGACCATCACTCAGGACCACTAATGCTGCTGGGGTCTCCATAAGCACATGGGTGGAAGACACTCAGATCAGCCCCAAATTATTCTGTTGTACTTCTGATGGTAACAGGTAGAAATTGGCGCTGGATTAGGGGGAAAAGACCCCACAAAGTGGACAGTTTCTGTCTTTGCTAAAATCCAGAAATGTTGGGCCTGTGAGTAGGCTCATCCTTGCTAGAGATCAGAGATGCCAGAAGTGTTTAAGCCAAATGCCCTCTGGTTACACTATGGTCACAGGCCTGGGATGCCAGAAAAACGGGAGAGAACTGTTTTTTTTCCTTCTAACTCTCTTCCACTAAAGGGTACCTTTCCTGGAAACTATGCTGAGGACAGGACTGGGATACTGAGAACGAGAAATAAGTTAAAGTCTCCCCAGTCCATGTAAAACCAGCTGGACTTTTAACAGTGTCTTTTGCTTTACAGAAACTCTGTAGTTTAATAAGGTCCCATTTGTCTATTCTTGATCTCAGGGCATAAGCTATTGGTGTCCTGTTCAGGAACTTTCCCCCTGAGCCAATGTCCTCCATGGTCTTCCCT
>BDUI01000003.1:1856552-1868376 GCA_002335545.1 Apodemus speciosus | reverse complement strand
AGGGAAGTTGGGAGGGGTGAATGGGGGAACCGGGGGAGGGAAAAAGACATATGGGACATCTGGGGGGCGGGGAATCCAAAAAAAGGGAAGTGAAATGTAAATAAAAAAATAAATAAATAAATAAATAAATAAATAAATAAAAAATCTAAAAAAAAAATGACACATTCATACCTTAAGCATAATATTTTTACTGAAAAAAAAAAAAACCAGCTGGACTTAGAGTGCACAGACAGCAGTGGGGACCGATGAGAGGCCCAGTCCCAGAGAACAAGATGGACAGCTCCTGAGGAGCCATTGCCCTGGCTGTCCTTTGGCCTCCAAACACATGTGCATACACATGTACCTGCACATAACACACACACACACACACACACACACACACACACACTGCTTAGAAAAAGGAAAGTAATATTTATGGCATAATATTTTAATATATTTAAAATGAAAACTAGTTCATACTTTTCTTTAGGGCTTTCTCAAGCCATGCCATAATAAAAGAAATGATCCAAACATACCAGTAGTTTCTGTTGACATTAAATTAGGCCATTGGCTTTTAAAGATCATATTTGGGAAAGGGAGAATTAAATCTCTCAAGTATGATTTTAAAAGACATTTTTAGATAGTAAAATTAAACCTCCCTTTCCATTGCCTTATCAAACACAAGTGATTCCATACCTTAGAATGTATTTTAAAATTGCATTTACCTCAACTCAGAGAACTTTGTTGAACTTTGGTACATTTCATATGTTTCTAAGTTGTACAGTCTGTTTCTCTTCACTTCCCACAAAACAATAAAATCAATAATATCTTTATTAGATACAGGCCTGGTGGAAAACACTCTAACTTCTTTTTAAATTATAATATATGTGATCAATTCTTTCTAATATATTTTTATTCTCTGTGTGTATGTGTATGTATGTGTGTGTGTGAATTCATTGTTTTGACAAACATATTGACTATATATCTATCTCTAAATCTAGAGATAGATATAAAGACATAATATAGACATGATATAGATATGATATATAGATGAGATATAGATATAGTATAGATATGATATAGATATATTTATAGATATAGATATAGATGTAGATGTAGATGTAGATGTAGTTGTAGTTGTAGATGTAGATATACTACAAGAAATTTAATCAATTAATACAGAAAAACAAGAAAGCCTTAGTAGTCATGAGACCAAATTGGTACAAATTTCTAAAATGTGTTCATACCATATGCAGGCATTAATACATTATGACTTGGATCTTAAATATCTCTTATGTTACTACATTGAAGGCTCAGTTCTCTAGTGAGGTTACAACTCAGTTGGTGGAAATTACAGGAGGCAGGGCCAAGTCAGAAGGATTTCAAAAATTGGCAGCATGTCTTATACTTTTAATTTAGCCCCTTCCTCTTTCTTTTGGCACCTGCATTACCATGGCACAAGCATCTCTGCTCCACTGCATTCTCCCTGCCATGATATTCCATCACATCACATCTGGAGGCAAGCTGCCAGAGCTTTAGCCTCTAAACATCTGGCCAAAACAAGGCTTTCCTCCCTACAACTTGATGTGCTCCACTGTTTTGTCACAGTGGTAGAAAGATAACAGCTTTCTGTGTTCTATAAGTACACAGCATAGAACACACAGAGCACGTACATGCAATACAAGTGCCATGCACACCTTTTGGTTTGGAGAATAAATGGTTACACAGTGGGAGACCACTAGTTGGTTGGCAGTTCTCTGAGGTTGTGATGCTGCAGAAGAGACATCTCGCCAGCTTTTGACTATCTTTGGTTTTGCCATTATTTTTCACTTATAATTTTTATGAATCCATTTTTGTGAGTTTTTAAAAAGAGAAACAAAACTGCTTTCTAAGTGGTAGAGTATCTATGTAGGTAATTATTGTAATGTTAACACAATACATAGAAAATGTATATTTCTTTTCTATTAGAAGAGAATGTGCTTTTAAATGTTTTTATGAAACATGCACCATAAAACTCATCCATTTGAATTAGATGCTTCATTAGGTTTTAAGTATACTCAAAAGAGTTCTTAACTTGTAAAAAAAAAAAAAAATGAAACCAAGATTTTCCTCCCAACCCCTAATATCACAATGACAGCTCTAAGACTAATCATTTATTAATAATGCCTAGGTTATAAGCTTTGGTTTGTCCTCTGACTTGCTTATACCTTATCCCCTTTATTCTAACCTGGGTTCAGCTATGTGGCTGCTTTCCTCTCCTGTCTTCTTACATCCCTCTCCCCAGAGTTCTTAGAGCAAATCTCTCCTTTCTTCTATACTGTTTATGTCCACCTCATCAGCATCCCCGGGGGGCCGGGGGGGGGATCTCCTGCCTTCTATTTTCCAGAAGTCTCTGCTGGATGTTCCATCTTCTATTTCCTGCCTCAGTTCATTGGCCATAGCATTTTTATTGACAGGTGATACGTACAAGAGATTCCCTCAATAGCAATAGAATGCACAGTTGATTATATAACACTTTGATCATTCCAAAAGGAAACCCATGACCATCAATATCATTCTCTAATTATCCTAGCCCTATTAATCTACTAATCTACAATGTGCATCAGTCTGTGTGTTCTAGACATGTCACATAAGGAAAACTACACCATGTATACCCATTCGTAACTGGCATTTTTCACTTGGCATAGTATTTTCAATGTTTGTTCTTGCTGTTAGGATACCTTATTCTCTTTTGTATCTGATGTTCTATTTTGCACATCCATTCTCTGCAGGGAGAAATCTGTATTGTTTTCAGGTTTACTTACTATGAGTAATTTCATTGCAGATATTTATGCGTAAGTTTTGTGTGGATGCATGCTTTTAACTTTTGTGGCAACATTTCAGAAAGGGGTTGCTGGGTCACACAATAACTATGTTTGGTGTTTTAGGGTACTGTCAAACCTAAGATATATAAGGTCTCTAATTTCTCCTGCTCTCATCAATACTTACTGTTTTTCATTTTAACTATTCTACTGTACATAAAATAATTTCTGGCTGTGGTTTTGATTTGATTTATCTAATGAGTGATGTTAAGCATCTTTCTGTGACATTATTAAGAGTGTTTCTTCTTCAGAAAAAACACCAGCTCACTGGTCATATCCTTGCTCACTTTTTTTCAATTGTATAATCTCTCTTATTGAGTTGCAAAATGCATACACAAGTACACACACACACACACACAAGATACAAGTCCCTCATTGGAAGTTCTTTTCTCTTCTATCTTCAGGTCATCCTTTCAACAGTCTTGACGGCATTATTTGACATGTAAGTGTTTTACATTTCTAGTGAAATCAACATTTTCTTTGATTGTTAACTTTGCATTTACAAATCAGAATGTCACCTGTGTTTTTGTTGTTGACTGCAAAAGTTCTAACTTGGTACTATAAAGATCAACTTCTGCAATTTTTCCCATGTGTTTAATTGTGCTGTCTTTTACATTTGAGTCTATGATTTCATTTTGCCCTAACTGTTGAATGGTAGAGTCACAAATTGTTTCTTGGGATACCTGAAGGATGAGGAGGACAAGAGGAGGAAGAGCATGTAGTAATCACAGCCAACTAATAGAATGAACATAGGGTCCCCAAGTGGAGCAGCTAGAGAAAGGACCCAAGGAGCTGAAGAGATTTGCATCCCCATAGGAGGAACAATAATATGTACCAACCAGTACCCCCAGAGCTCCCAGGAACTAAAGCACCAACCAAAGAGTACACATGGAGGGACCCATGGCTCTAGCTACATATGTAGCAGAAGATGACCATTTCAGACATCAGTGAGAGGAAAGACAAGACAATGGGTGCTGTGAAGGCTGGATTCCCCAGAATCAGGGAATGCAAGTCAGGAAATTGAGCGGGGAGGAAGTGAGCAGAGGGAGGGAGAATGGGATAGGGAATTTTTGGAGGGGTAATATGGAAAGGGAATTCCATTTGAAATGTAAATAAAGCAAATATCTAATAAAAAATTAAAAAATAGTTTCCCCGATTGAGTCATTTTAGCATGCTTTGTTAAAAGTCAAATAACCACAAAAAATGAGGGTTTAGTTTTGGTGTCTGAGTCTCTCTATCTTGGTTTCTGTTTCTCTCCCACCTTTCTCTATATATCTCTAACTTTGTTTCTCTCTGTGTCTTCCTTGTACTTCTCTCTCTCACTCTCTCTGAGTCTATCCCCTTCTCTCTTGCTGTCTATCTGTGTCTCTGTCTCTTTGTCTCTTTGTCTCTCTTGCTATCTCCCTCTCTGTTTCTGTCTTTCTGCTTCTCTCTGTCACTCTGTCTCCCTCTGTCTCCTTCTGTCTCTCTCTGTCTCTCTCTCTGTGTTTCTCTCTCTCTCTCTCTCTCTCTCTCTCTCTCTCTCTCTCTCTCTNTGTGTGTGTGTGTGTGTGTGTGTGTGTGTCTGTCTGTCTGTCTGTCTGTGTGTGTGTGCTTCCTTTGGAAGGTTTTTGTTTGTTTTGTTTTGTTTTACATTGATTGATTGATTTCTTGGGAAAAGGAGTCAGAAGTCTCAGGAATGAGTTCTCTCTGCTTACCATGTGGGCCCCAGAAATAACTGTGCCATTTCACAAGACCTATTTCTGGACTCTCAATTCCATTCTGATGATCTATTCTAATACTAATACCACACAGTCTTGATACTATAGCCTATAGCTGTGTAGTAAACTTTAAAACCAGAAAGATGGATCCTCCAATTCTAATATCCATCTTTTGATTGTTGGGCTATTCTGCATCCTTTGTATTGTGCAGTTAAGATCAACTTGACAGCTTCTAAGAAGAATTAATTAGAGTTAGAGATTTTATGAGTAAGTCCATCATTTTGATCTTTATTTCACTATTAATAACAATATTAGATTTTCAATCCATGAGCATGGACCTCTTACTTTCTACTTATGTGTTTTACGGTCTCTTATTGTTTTATTGTTTCAAGTGTACAAGTTTTATACCTTTCTGTTAATTTTATTGCTAAGAATGTTGTTCATTTGTTGCTATTATAAGTGAGGTTGTTTTCTTAATTTCATTTTGAAACTGTTTATTCTTTGTATACATAAATAAAATTGATTTTGGGGTATTGATCTTATATCTCACCACACCACTGAATCTCTTTATTAGTTCTAATAGTTTTTGGTGAATTTACCAATGTGCCTTTAACTTTAAAATTATTTTGTTCCCTACCTAAGCATCGGTGTATACTTCTCCTGTACCATAATTACCCTCAACATTGAGCAAGTAAATCCTATCTGCTCATAACTCTCATTTGGTCCTTTCTACTAACCCCTAATGCTGATGACAACTCTCTACAAGAGAGCAAAAACAACATAAACAAGAAAAACTGCTTTTTCCTTGATCCTTTATACTTCTAATGGTGAGTAAAATCATTCAGTTTGTAAATGAAACATATGCTAAGCCACTAAAACTTATGCCCAACATTACTTTGCTAAAATGAAGTAGAGCAAAATGTAAGCAAAAGCGGATCCTGACATTTCATGTTTTGTTAGATACTGTTAGGGCACTGGCAATCACTCTCCCCTACATAGAAATTAACAGCCTACCATCTGTCAAGTGTTGGGATAATCACAGGGTGTAGCACACAAAATGGTTATTAGAATACGACCTGACAAAAAGGAAAAGAACGCAACCTAATTCGGACTATGAAATCTATGATCTCACTTGCAAATGACAGTTTGACACTCGATTATTCTGCATTTTGGCTTCTACATCAAGAGCAGTGTATGCATATGTGATTCTATTCGTTATACAGGCCACAGCCTGTGGAAGACTCCTTCAAATAAACTACAATAAAATCTGCTTGGTCATTCAATATGTTTAAGCTAATTCTTAAGACAAATGATTCCACCATGAGTAAGTGGGAATGCAACGATCTGAGTCTTCACTCATCGAAGGAAAGCAACAATCATTGGGCAGAAATGTCTCCGTGACATCGCCGCCAGCAATTCCCACGGTTCTTCAGGGCATATGCAAAGAATGGAGCGTGGGAGCTTATTAAAACTATCCACGTGGACATACATCAAAGTCAAAAAGCTGACAGTTTTGAAAAGTGTAATGTATGAAACTCTTTGGCATGGAATTTACTGCATCCCCAGCAGTGACATCTGTTAATGAGCATCATTAATATTACCTACTTTTATTTATCCTAATGCCTCGTGGGTGCTATCTTAATGCACAGACTTCTATAGCTCCTTTAGTTTTCATCCACTGGGGGGGGGGGTGGAGATCCCTTACTGACAGCTGTTTCTAATAAAGATGGCTGCGACAAAACTCTCCTCTCCTACTCTTAGAGCAAGGAGTGCCAAACTCTCTTTGTTGTTTTCTGCCTCGTGAAACTCTGCAGAAATAGGTGGCTTTCCTGAAGGTTATCTAAGAGTATACTCATTGTATCTTGAACACATGCTTAAGAGAAGAGTGCATTAATTAAGTCTCAAGGCAAAATGTTCCCTTGAGATGACAAAACAAAACAAATTCTTTAATATTGGCAATTATGTTACTGGGGAGCTTAAGTGAGATAACACATATTCAATGATTCACACTGCAAATTATGCTGCTTTGTTTTAGACTATGTATCTGCCCCATTACTTTCATGACTGTTTCAGTTCATCTTAGGAAAGAAAAATGTGTTTTTCTGTCATGTTGGCTCAATATAAGGTAAGTCAGAGTGCCAAGTGTCCTCCAGAAAAGATCTCCTGATCCAATTTTAATATGCATTAAAACAGTGTGTAATGAGCTTTAGACTGTACAATACTCCCAGCTTTACCAGTACTAAAGCCTTCATGGATAGTCTGTGAGGATAAGAAAGGGACGGGGATTTGGAGAGGCCCAGCATGTGCAAGATGGGGATTTGGAGAGGCCAAGCACACGCTAGGCCCAGGTCAGGCCCCAGCACAGAAAGGAAAAGAGATTCAAACAAGCAAACATAAAATTATAGAATATAGTGTTTACATCAATGGATCTAGAATGAATTTTCCGTGGTGTCAACCCAGATATGAGTAAGATATGAGACTGAGGGGCAGAACAACATAAGGACAGTCATGTGAACATGTCATTTATTTTCAGGGGAGTCCATTCCTGTTTTCACTCTTGGAAAATTTTATAAATAAGTCCCTTCTAGATTCTATCTATATCTGTATCTTTGCCTATCAGATTCACATTAATTTCTTATTTCTTGAATTACATTTATTTATTTATTTATCAGGGTATGGAGAGAGCAGGGGATGACTTGGGGGTCAGTTCTACACTTCTACCTTACAAGTCTCAAACACAGCTTAGGCTTGGCAGCAAAGTGAGCCATCTAACCAGCCCCCCCCCCCCCCCCCCCCCCCCCCCCCCCCGAGAACTTCCTCTTGTTGCTGTTTTGAGTTTGTTTTTGTTTTGCTTTTGAGACAGGGTCTTAGTATGTATTCTTGGATGACATAAAACTTGCTATGTAAATCAGACTGGCCTTGAACTCCTAGAGAACTGCGTGCCTCTGCTTCCCTAGTGCTGGGTTTCAAAGAGTGCATTACCATACCACACCTGGCTTGTGATACGTTTTTAATGTGAAGGTCCTCATCAATGGAACTTCATATGTGAAGAAAAGAAATTCCTCCAAAAATGCTTTTTCTGTAGTAAGAACTCTTTCTGGATTTAAAAGTTCAGTGATGTATAAACACTAACTATGTTCTTAAAAAATATAAAGGGAAAGTAAACAACAAAAATTAAAACTCTTCTAAACTGTCCATTGTTCAGTTATTGCCGACTAGGATTCAGCATGCAGCAGTTCTACAAGCTGTCTACAATCAAGCCCTTTGATGGACAGTCGGGTTTTCTCAAGGTTTTGCTCACCACGAGTGAAGCTGCCATGGAGATCCTTGTTTCTTTTCACTGTAGCAGATTATAGGCTTGGCTGCACTGCCTACTATGCCTACAAAGCAGGTTCTGTCACTAGATAAATAGATCTTAAAAATATGTGTGGTATATAGATATACTGGGCTTTATTCAACTATAAAAAGAACAAAATTATGTCATTTGCAAGAAAATTAGTGGAATTTAAGAACATCATCTCAAATGATGGAGACTATTATATCAGGTGTAATAAGACATAGCCAGAAGGACAAACACTCAGTGCTGTGCTATGCAGGGGCATGCACAGGCACAGATATGTGCTGATGTATGTATCTGTTTGTATATATGTATATACTACATAATATTAAAAGAATTGTTTAAGAAAGAAGGCTTTCAGGTGTGGGAAGAAGGAATTAGAGAGGGTAATGGGGAATGAATATGGACAAAGAATAGATTACATACTTGAACAAAAATGTCATTATAAACCCATCATTTTGTTCAATGAACAAACACTAATAAGAAATGTGAAAAATTAAAAACAAGGGTAACCTGGACAAGATGCAGGTGCATAACCAAGGCCTGTCCTAAGAAAACTGGGAACTTATGTACGGGTCATCCCTGATTGATTCAATGGCTTACCAAGTAGCAGCAACACAACCTGATGTGTTCTCCCCAACCTTGTTATCTGATACATCTGTTTAAAAGGTGCCCCTTATGTTTAACATTTCCACATGCAAGCCATAATACAATAGCGGAGTCTGACGGCCCCTGAATGCCGTGGAACCTTCAATTTCTCAGAAATTAGAAACAAAGAGCAAATTACTACAACCATCCCAAATGTAGAGAGGGAAAGGGAGAGGCCTGCTCCACAGTAGGGCTCAACTAGCATGATACTGTTTCCTAGGTTATTATTTGGGAAAGGTTAGTGGCTGTCTTGCTAATGGGAAATAAAACTAGTATTTTCTGAAGGGCACCTGGGATGCAGGGTGCTCTGTAATGCGCAGAATGGGCCTACACAATGGACAATGAGCCTTTGCCTCCCATGACTTTCAAATGTCCCAGAAGACAGTCATGAAACCAAGAAAAGAAAGAAAGAAAGATAAGAAAAGAAAAGAATGCGATTATGGTATACATAACAGCCCAAAGAATTTTTTTACACATTTTAAATTCTCACTGAATTTCTCAAAAACTGTAACTAGCATGTAAGCTGAAGGAATAATGTGCTTTGTTTTGTTCAACACTTTAGGAGCTGCTCACTTGCAGAAAATCACTTCACTGACAATAATGGGGCTTTTGGTACCCAGTCTACAAATATAACTCAAATGTATTAGTCTCCATTCCTATCTCTCACATGCAAATATGAAAGCCAGAAAACAAGGTTAGCATACAATATAAGCATATGCATGTACCAATAATATATATGTACCAATAATATAGGTACCAGTTATATATATATATATATATGTGTGTGTGTGTGTGTGTGTGTGTGTGTGTGTGTGTGTGTGTGTGTGTAATTTTAAATATATACTTTAAATGTCTGTAATACAATGATGAGAAATCTATATAGTAAAATCAATGATTAAAGCTCCTTACTTTTCAGGACTTGCTTCTTGTTTATCAGTCTTACACTGAGGCCATCCCTAGAGGCCCCTCCCATACAGCTTCTTTATGGCTGTTTATATTAGTGTTTCTTCCTCCAAACCATTCCCTATTCCCTGTGTGCCTACTGAGGACTTTTGAAGAGCTGGAGAGCAAATGCATGCCTCAACCTGAGGGAGGATTTGAAGATGAAGCGCATTCTTCCTGTGTTTTCCAGTTCCACGCAGCCCCTTGTTGGAACACAGGGAATTGTTCTGTAGCTACCTTTGTAGGGGAGTCCAGCTAGCTCCCCGGAATGGGGTCCTTGCTAACATTGTCCACCTCTAATGGTGGGTTTCTTTTTAGCAAAAGTGCCCATCTTCTAAGAGTTTGCCATTTTTCCTCATCACATATGCTACTTTGGTCAGTGCCCTTCATCCCTTTTCTTCCATTTCTTATATCCTGTACATGGAACAGCTCCTGATGTTAATGTCTTAAACCCAGTTTTGTTCACATCAAGCAGTTATAAGCATCTGACTGGCCACTCCATCTTCAAGCAAAGTTGAACTAAGGATTCACATTAAAATACTTAAATTCTTGATAAATCACTTTCCTTCATTGTTTAAAATTATAATTCAATTATACAATTTTCTTAAATTATGTGTCTAGCAGACACAAAGATCATTTTGTGATAGTAAATGGGATAACAAATACATTTTAGTAAAAATAAGGTTGCTGATCTGGTAGGATGGAATACTTAATCCAGTTTAGAGCACAGAATGTTTCCCCTGAAACCTAAGGAACCGTAGAGACAGCTAAGTGAGGGAGGGTAGGGGACATGGAGAAAGGCCAGACTGCGAGCCAGAGGACATCATCTTAGAAGAAAATCTGAAGGGGAGAGCGGACAGAGAGCTGCACCAGAGAACAGCCACCACACACAGCAGCAACTGCTGAAAGCACCTGGCTAGTTCACTGATTTTCAAACATGTGGCTTATGTTTACATGCAATGGAATGTTTTGCAGCCATAAGGAAGAAGGAAATTATTTAGCTTGTCAGGAAAATAGATGTAACGAGGGTATCAGTATGAAATAAATTCGGTGTCAGGAAGACAAATACTATGTTTTTCCCTCATTCATGGTGCCTAGGTTACATATAAACACATATGAATGTATGTGTGAGTATATATATGTCTGTGGCACAAAAAGAGAAGCAAAATTGCCTAGAAAAATAAATGAGACTACCTGGCAAAACAGAAGGGTAAGATAGCAGGTGTAAGGGGGCAGAGGAAAGGATGCTTTCAAGGTCCATTCTGTTCTCATGGGAAAGGGGTTGAGTTTGAGAGGAGCTGGAAGCAAGCAACTCCCATGCATTGGAACTGGATGTTAAAGAGCAAAAGATATATATAAAGGAATGACAAGATGTCTGTTTAATTTTATAAAGTCAGATGACATCACTCTGGAAAATGGGCTAGAAACACAGAGGCTGCGGGGTGGCCAGGCAGCCAGCCATTGCAGTGCAGTGCAACAGAGTGCAGCCCTGCCACTGGCCACACTGCTGGCCTGGTGAGAAGCAGAACACGAGCGCTAACATCACCTAAAACATACCGTGCTATGAACTCACCAACAACTGTCTTAATGTTAACATGTCCGAGCACACAGGGAAACCCCAGGCAAGCATGTGAGAGCTAAGAGATTCTGTAAGAAACTGTAAAATAAAGGCAATCCATGCTTTTTACAAGAAAAATACAATTTTGTGAAGTAGAAAATAATACATTTAAGTTAATCAAATCACTGGAAGGAAACATTTGGTCTGAAAAAGGTTGTAATTGTGGGTTTCTGTGTCCCCAAACTTCTAAACAGCGAATCATTTGGGCATATTTCCTTTTTGACTTTGATGGGTCTAATGGGTGATTTTTTATGTACATATATAATATTAGATATAGATATATAATAATATAGATATCTCTTCAGATGCCTCTAATGAAAATAAAATTTAAAGTATCTCCTCAAGAAAAGCTAGCTATATTAAGAAATTCTAAAATAAACCAGAGCCTAAAACAGCAAGTTGAAGTTGTTTCCAGAAAACAATGCTTGCAGCACTCGGTAAACCCAGTGTTGGTGTTGCTATGAAAATGATGATTGCAAGGGCTGGGAGATGGCTCAGTGGGTAAAGTCTTGCTGTGCAATCCTGGAGAGCTGAGGTCAGGTCCCCAGCACCCAAAACATGGGCACCGCTGTCCAGTCTAACTGCCTTAGCTATCTCTAGATTCAGTGAGACCCTGCCTTCAAAACCTAAGGTTCACAGAAGCAGCAGAGGATACTTGACATGGCTAGCTGCTGGCCTCTATATGCACACACACACACACACACACACACACACACACACACACACACACACACACACA
>BDUI01000003.1:1838554-1856526 GCA_002335545.1 Apodemus speciosus | reverse complement strand
TATATGTATAATATATGTATGTGTATTTGTGTATACATATATATATATATACACAAAAATATATATACACAAAAATATTTTTTGAGAAGCAGGGGCATGTTGTTATTTTGCTCACCCTGCCCACAGCAGCCTGTCACCACCAGTCCTGCAAAGCACTTGCTTCCCCACACTATTCTCCACACTAACAAGATCAGAGGAAATGATTTATTCCACCCCCTTGCCTGCTACTTCTGAAAGGCAGCGGGTGTCCTTGGGGACACGGGATTTCTGAATTGCTTGCGGCCATCTGATATTGCAGCTTTACAGCCTTCTCTCGAATGAGCCAGAAAAAAAATCAAAATAATTACATTAATGCTGGGAATCAAAGTTTATTGACTCTCCCTAGAGGTGAAAACCAAAAAGCTGGTTACAAAAGTTGCCAGCTTATTTAATGATACCACTGCCTCCTCCTCGTTCTTGTCAAAACAGCTTTTGAAAGCATTTTCAAATAAGGCAAATTCCCAGCTCCAATACAATGGTTCACCTATTATTCTCTTTTAAATAAAGGCTCAACGCCTGGCCTTCCACATACAGATCTCCTCAAAGGGAGGACCCAACAGGCCTTCTCCTCCTGCCAGGCCACTGCCAAAGGCAATCGTCCCAGGCACTGTCCCTGTCATCATTTCCGCTCCCTCCAGGAAGCTCTGCCTCATTGAATATTCTTCTAAGGCAATGAGGCGATGAGTGCCTCCCTGTGAGGGCCCACTACACTTAGTGCAGCATTCACAACAAAACTTGCACCAGCTGGTTCCTTTCACTTCCTAGCAATTCTTTTCAACATCCAAGTGAGGAGATGCTTAGGAGTCCAACTGCCATTGCATGGGCAATCCTGCCCAGAGATACCAAGGTTCCCTGTGCACTTCTTATACACGAGCTTCTTTGCACTTCTTATAGGACTTTGGATACCACCCTAGTAATTCTTAGGTGGTCAATTTAATTCACTGAATTAACATAGGTAYTAGATTAATTAATTAAACTGAACTTAAAACATCAGAGCTAAGCAAAATCTAGCCCTCGCTAGCTATGCCTGATGCACACCTATCCCTCCTCCTCCTCCTTTCTACTCTCTCCTCTTTCCCTCACCCTTTTTCTCTTCCTTACTCCACTCCAGCATCATCATTTAGCCCAGTCTATCCCAGAACTTTCAGCAGTGTTCCAAAGTACCAGATTTACAGACATGCACCACCACACCCAACCTTCTCTCTTTAATAAGAGATCTCTCACAGAGACTGAAAGGCATGGACCTGCATGCCCTCAAGTCTGTCAACAAACAAGATCCTCCCACATCCCTGGCACTCAATTAGCTCCTATTTTCCTGTGTTGAGGTGTTTGAAAGCAAGGCGGCTTCATCAGCCCATGTGCCCTGAAGAAGGCAACACAGCAACCTCAGCTTACCTTTTGACTGGGATCCCAGAATTATAGAAGGACTCCTGTCATTCCTAGAACTCTTAAGGGTGGCTCTGTGCCTAATCTAATTGTTCACATAGCAGAGTGCATGCTAAGAGGTTGCTTTCTGTCTGTGACCCTGCATTTGTGATCATATTAGGCCTAAGATAGCTTTGTGACTAACCTACTACAAAAACCTCTGAGCAGAGCCTTTAATGAGCTTCCCTGTCAGCGCTCAAGGAATTAGGTCCCTCTCCTAGGTCCACTGGGAGATGACTCTTGCAACCTTGCACCTGGCATCCTCTGAGCTTCACCACATACACCTTTCCCACTGCTGATTTTGCTTTGTACCCTTCAGCTGCAATAAATCATGCCCAATCATATATCTGAATGCTGAGTCCTCTGAGCTCTCCTAGCATATAATCTTTAAAAACTGAATCTTGGTATAGTCTCAGAGATCCATGATCCACATGTCTACCGCCATTCCTTAAGTCTACTTAAAGTCACTTTCTCACTCAAATACCTGACCTTGGAGAAATGCCCACCTAGAAGAGGGCACTCCCACTCCCACGGCACTCTGAGCCACTTCTTAGCATTTATCAAAACTGTCCTTCAGTAGCATCGCCATCATCTGCAGCCAGTGCTCTGCTGAGGTTCTGGGTTCCAAGTCAGGAATAATGTCTATTTGGCTCACCATATATCCTTTAGGAACAAGAGCTGAAGGCAGGAGGTTTAAACAGATCTGATAAAATAACACACACCCTTCTTCGACAGCTATTTAAGAAATATGTCTGTATCATTTCCCTTCCACTTCACTCATTCATTTACCAAATTTCACACACAATGCCATCAGTACTATAGCTCATTCAACAATATATAATCAATTGATAGTTTGTAATCACCAATGACATGCCAATGTTTCCTCTCATAAAACAACTTATAAATGTGCTTTGGGGATTTCCTTGATATGCTGATGACTAATACATGTGTTTGCAGCTCTTTCCACCTTACTATCCTTGGGACCTTCCAGACGAGGCAATTCTCATTTGTCACCATAGCTTGGGGGACACTCAAAATGGAAGGACAACTGTAAGAAATCCACAAGGCTGTGATTCTTCAGCTACATTTTACAGGCAAGAAATGTAAAAGAAATTATGCTAAGCACATTCAACTGTCGAAACACCATATGACAACAGATAGAATAAACATATATCCTTTAAAGAAAAGAAACAAACTGTCCATATGCTATAAAGGATACATCTATATATACACAGACTGTCTTATGCATTTAATTTGTCTGCAAAAATGGGTCAAGTAGACCAGTTTTTCCACAGTAGATGAAAATAAAATGTGAAGGGACACACTTGGATGAGAATTGGCAAGATTTTTAAAGATTATGAAAGTAACTATTCACAAACTCTATCATTCTTGCTATATTTTAATATTCAAGAAAAAAAACTTGTGTGTCAAAGTCCTCAGGTGACAAGTCACCAGAAACACGGGTGGCACCATTACACTAGGAAGCATCTTAGAGACGGGAATTACCAGGAATTTGTCTGGGCCTAAGATGTTGAGACAGGCAATGACTGGCCCACAAGTAGCGCTTGCTCTGAGAAGTCAGTGGAGTGAAGAGAGAAGGGCTTTTCCTGTCTGTAGGGTCACTGTGTGTACCCCCTATTCTGAGCACTGTCTATGTTCTGGTTACCAGCAGGGCTCCATTATATGTATGTGCCAAGAAAATGTGTTTAGAAACTACCCTAGTAATACCTGTCAGAACCAGGAAGGAAACAAAAGGAACAAAAGGAAAGCTAATGAAGAACACCAAATGGTCATCCACTCTAGGCTGGATACATCATGGGTGACAGTGTGGCATAGACCAAGACCTACAGCTATTCTAGCTCTGAGACAAGATCTGAATTGTTTAAATACAAAACATAATAATTGTCCTTCCCTATGTGCCCTGGACAAAACCCTCTCTTCATTTTGCATTCTCAACTGTGGCACACTAGGTGCTCACTGTGATTATATAGAAATGATGGTAAACATGACTTTATTAAATGCAAATGTCACAGTGAAGTAGAATCAACTGTTGACTTTGTGCAGCCTCTTTTCAACAGAACCATCAATGTATCTAGCAAGGCACAGGTTTTATTGTAATGCTCACATTGACAGGGCTTCCCAAGGCACACACTTCTAGAATTGGGTATTAGAAACCAACAGCAATCAGAAGAACAGGCATCTGTTTCAAGCGACTATGAATAGATGAAAATGTCTAACAAAACATGTCGCTGCATTTGCTGGGGCACTTTATCTCTTGCTCTTTAATGGAGTCAACCCTTGCTACCTATTCCATGCTTCAAACAGGGTTTCTACTCTAATGGAAAGACTAGAGCCCCTGACACAAAACCTTAAATGTTCTCTTCTTTTTCATGTCATTAACTGCTTTAGAAGTGTCTTTATAGTCAATGACATTTAAGTGCATGTGTGTGTCTCAAAATAACACCATTGAATAACAAGTTCAAAGCATCAGTAGGGCCCACAAGAATCAAAGGAATGAGTACTTTTCAGCAAATGAGAAGAGAGACAGATGAAGCTTATTTGTAAAGATCTCTGTAGCTATGTCAGGGATGGGAATTGCACTGCCAGACACCATAAAACAACATGTAATTAAACCCTAGCAGTCCATTAGAAGACCCAGGGACAAGCCCTTCTCAGCAGCTGCCATCAAGGTTGGATGATTTACAAGAAGTCAGCTGGGGAAACTCCTGCTATACCAGACAAAGATCCAACATTGCTACATTTCCCCCGTTTGGACAAAGAACAATCGCCTAGTACTATCGTCATTAAAGGGAAGGGGAGGCTCTTTTCTAGCTTTAGTTCAGTCCCAAGGTGTGATTTAGTTTAATCAATAATTCAAAAATAATTGTGCCTTTCCTCATGTGGTCAGAGGTAATGATAATTTGCAATAAATAGAACTAATCTCTTCCATTTCGTTTGGGTGAAGTTTTTGATCCACTGAATGAATGCACACAGAGGAAGTTGGCCTGCGTCATGGATGAAGAAAATGGAACAGATCAGGTAGCTTGTGTCTGGGAACTTCTGTACACAGAAAGAAGTTTGTAAAACTGCTCCTTTCTCTTGCCTGCAGAGACCACGTCCCACAACCGACCACACAGTGCAGTAGCATATAGTCTCTATGTCACTGCCCCCAACATTTGAAGGAATGCCATGGATACAAATGCTTTCTTGCCATCCTTACTCAGAGGGGTTTCTACCTCCCATTTCTCTTTTAAGATATTCCCAACAAATGAAGGGATCCTGGAACACATGGAACATCCAACAATGTGAATGAATTTCAAGGGATGATCCAAGCCCTTAGAATGATGTGCAAAATGTGACATGTATGGGCCCATACCTCTCTATGAATATAGGCTCCCAAAGATTTTGTTGTCAAGATGAGCACTACTGTGCCAGTGAGGAACAGAGGACTGACTAACAATGCGCACCTGCCAAAAGAGTGTGTTCCTAACTCCCTCCCCACTTTTTATTCCACACATCAGGCTTTTACACTAAAATGGTATTCAGACATTAAATGTATCAATTATCCATTCCACAACCCACCCATCTTGTCTCCAAATATCCTTGTCTTCATTGCAAGAAGGAAGCCAGGAATCCGTACCTTTTCATACATCATTTCCAGACAAATGTTCAGAAACTGGTGCTTTAAGAAATATGCCACAATCAAGCATCAACTAAGAACCCCACACATGGACCTATGAATTTAGAGGAACAAAGAAGTATTTATTTCTTTGTACGCATACTGCTTTGGGATTTTCATCTTGATTACTCTATGAGCCACAAGAAGACTTGAAGGTTCCTTTTCTTATTTGCTTTAATCACTTTACTTGGCAATTTGGGTTCATAATAAAATATCTGTAATGGATGACACAGAATACACAGTGAAAGACAGGGTATGTTTTTGAACAATAGAAGTAGTCATGTTCTCACACTACTTGTGTAGACTGCCGTGGAGAAGAGTGAGATGCCTTTTCAAAACTTATGTTGTAGTCTTAAAGTAGGTTAACTCAGCAAGGGTAGCAATGAAACAAGTAGCTGCAAAGATGTAAGGGATGGTGTATTTCTCTACATTTCTCTTCTGCCTTTTATTTTCCCTATGGTCTTGAATGCTTGTCTCTTTGGAATGGATGAAGTTATAAAGTTGCCTTACATAAAAGCTGAGCTTGAAAGATTGGTAATCATGCAGCTCACTACTCAACTGTCCAGTCTATTCATTCTAAAAAAGGGCTCTTCTTTTGTTGAGCCGGGATTATCCCCGCTGTAGAGTGAAACAGAAATATCAGGGTATAAAACTGAGAAACTGTTCATAAATATTACGGAAGGCCTTCTGAGCTGTTTACTATTGGAGGCCTGATTTAGCAAACAGTAAACCTGCTTTTTTCAGGCTTGGGGATTATTTTACATCTTTCTGTTAAATAAATTTCCAAATAAAAGTCAAAAAATTATACAGGATTCAGAGTTTTTTCACCTAGGGTAAAAGCAGAAGGAAACAAACTGAGATTTTTTTTTTAAGAGCTGGTTTTAACATCTGTAGAAGAACATTTGTAGTAGAAAAAATGCCCTGCAGGTAGCTTACTGACATTGTAAGTACTCATTGTCTATCTAAAGTATTTATGCACTGTCCCACAGGCCAGAGGCTTCTGACAGAAATATCACTAGAGACAGCATTCCTGAGAACTTAGATGAGTTTATGCTGATTAAAAAAAAAGAAAGAGACTCTGTAGCTGGGGGATAATAACACAACTCAATCAAAATCAGTTACTGTTTTAATCAAACATTTGTGATACTGCAGCTTTAAACTCTGGGCTGCTGCGACTACCTTAGAAGGTGCTGTTCTAATTCTATCTCCACATACGATATGGCACAGATGCAGAAAGCAGAGTCTATACTCAACAGCTCAACAGAAGACAAGGGTAAGTCCTATTTAACAGTAGGAACATTTTAAGCACATGACTCCTGAGTGGGCGTGCCAATTAAAGAGTTGTAGTACCTGTCAAAGCTGTTTTAACATTTCACCAAAGCAAATCATCAACTCAAACACCTCAGTGCCAGTCATTCTGCTAATTGACCAAATAATTATCATTCTCTGTTCAAAGTGACTGACAACTTGAAGAAATTCTTCCTTGCCAACCCTCTCTATAGGCTGGCCCAGACCACTCCTTGGCAAAGCCACTTTTGATTTTGGGGGGGGGGCGGTACCGGGGGGGGGGGGTAACTTAGTTTTCACAGGGGCTCCAGAAGAAAAGCCAAGTTCTACCTTATTTTTCTATGTGCCTTCTCTTAAAGGTAGTATTTTCTTGTCTTCAGCTGTAAACAAGGAAGAAGCCAGGTATTAAAGATCCCTTAGACTGTGTCTTAGTGAGGGTTTCTGTTCCTGCACAAACATCATGACCGAGAAGCAAGTTGGGGAGGAAAAGGTTTATTCAGTTTACACTTCCATGTTGCTGTTCATCACCAAAGGAAGTCAGGACTGGAACTCAGGCAGGTCAGGAAGCGGGAGCTGATACAGAGGCCATGGAGGGATGTTACTGGCTTATTCCTTACTGGCTTGCTTCCCCTGGCTTACTCAGCTTGCTTTCTTATAGAACCCAAGACTACCAGCCCAGGGATGGCACCACCCACAAGGGGCCCTCCTCCTTGATCACTAATTGAGAAAACGCCCTACAGCTGGATCTCATGGAGGCATTTCCTCACCTGAAGCTCCTTTCTCTGTGATAATTCCAGAGTGTCGTGTTGATACAAAACCAGCCAGTACAGACTGGTATAAAAGGGATATATAGGGAATGACTGGCTGGATATTCTGTTCAACATAGTGGGATATAGTCAAGGTGGGGTATGAATTGTACAGCTTTGTATTATACCCATTTAAAGTCAAACCCAACTAGCCGTAAACTTTAAAAATGTATTCATGACTGAAGTTTCTGTAGGAGAAGAAAATGAATGTGGTTCTGTGAGAAAGCATGCATTGTATATAAAGGAGACCACCTCCTGGTTTTCAGGGATTGTGTCTTGATTCATTTTATAACTGTAAACTGTGCCTAAGTGATAGACATGTAAGATAAGTCTTGTTTGTAGACAGGCAAAGTCTATCCTGTCTGTTGGGGAAACTAGTTTTTCCTTCATATTCCCTTCAAATATATAATCTCCCAATCACTCCTCCTCCTCCCTCCACCCCCCCCCAAGTGAATTCTCTTTATACTGGTCTTACTATTTGTCTCAGTGCCTCATGAGTTGGTATCATCTTAAACATGTTTTCTACACCTGTATGAATTATGATTTTTACCTTTTTGAAAATTATCATTTTCATATATAGATCTTGAGCTAGGAATATCTGGTTTAGAGTCTGATGTTGTAAGATCATGCCGTGTTCTTTCCTTTCATGACCTCTGCACACAGCTGTTCTCTGCCTCAGATGTGTTTCCCTCCACCCCAGCTACTTGGCCTAGTTCCTTTTTAAATTTCCTTCAGATTTTGGCTCAATCCCCGACTATCCACATTATCCCCAACTATCTTTCCTCAGGTCTCCATCTATGCTTGCACGGCACAGGCACCCCTCCATTTTAGCAGGCTACCCACCATTGACACTTGTGGATCGCATTTGTCTGATGTGCTGTCCTCAGTAGAGCAAAACTTCCTTGGTGGCAGGGACGATCCCCAGTCATGCATACCACTGTGTCCTAGCTATAATCAAGAAAGTGCCTAGTACAGAGAAAGCCCAAATAAAATTTGTTGTGATACTTTTCAAGACATACTTCATCAAAATATAACACCTCGGCATTTGACAAAAACACAAACAGGAAATTCTTTCCAATGGTCCCCCATACCCCCAAAGTGGGCCTTAAAGGAATTCTCTATGATAGGTAAGAAGGCCTTATTCCAGAGGGCCCCTTCCTGTGCCATAGGAGGAGGAAGATGCTTATCTGACTGAGCAGTTGCTACCCCCTGAGATTGTTACTACTAACTCCATTTAACTCATAGTTCCACACCATTATCCACTATTCATTAAAAAGAATAAAAACATGTATGTTTCTCTGGTTCTCTTGGTCTTCGTTTCTAAAGACTTACATATAATTTTTTTCAAAAAATCATATATTTTTCTCTTGTTAATCTACACTTTTGTGCAGGGACCCTAGCCTCAAACCTTAGCAAAGACAAAGAAGAAAGGCTCCTTCTTCTGGACACTTGCAGACTTCCGTAGCCCATCCATGAGTTGGTGAACAGATTGGGCTCTGAGTGACTATTCCTATTAAAAATGAAAAAAAAGAAAATCTGAAAAAAAGCTAAAACAAAGGAAAATGAGGAGTGTTTTAAGTGCTCATGATTTGGAAAACTATAGAACTCAACTTTTAGAAGGCCCAATGATGGGCTATTTAGGGCCACAATCTAAATGAAAACTTTCTGGCATGACCCTACTCCCCCAAAGAGTTCTAAGAACCAAATAATTCAGAAATTCTGGTCTAGAACAAAGAAAATCACCGAAGTGAAAGCTTAAGCCCTGCATGGAGGAGAAGCAGCGCAGTAGCAGGAATGTCCAGCCTGCAACATAGGGTAGTTACAGACACAGGCTGACACAAACGTAAACTCGCTTAGAATATTACAAGGATTTTGTTGCTTGTTGCTGTTCTTATTTTTCCTGGTGCCATTTTTATCTCAATGACACAATTGTTTTTAAGATTTATTTATTTTCTGTATATGATTGCTCTATCTACATATATACTTGCATGCCAAAGGGCATCAGATCCCAGGATAGATGGTTGTAAGCCACCATGTGGTTGCTGGGAATTGAACTCAAGACCTCTGAAAGGCCAGACAGTGCTCTTAACCACTGAGCCATTTCTCCAGCTATGGCACAATTCTTGAGAGTGAATTTTGTAGATGGAACAGTGTTGCAGTAAATGGCAGATTGCTGGCAACCCTGAAGAGGCATGGCGCTCCAAACACAGCCCCTACATGTCTAATAACTCCATTTGGAAAGTCTTATATCTCGCCCTGACCTAATGAATCAGAAACTCTGGAGGAGAATCCAGCCGCCTGGATATCATGAAGCCTCAAGACAAATATGATGTTTGCCAGAAACAAGCAAAACAATGATGGGCCTCAGAACCACTGACATACATGTGGCTGCCAGACACTAAGACATTTACTTTAGTTTGTTTGGCTCAAGCGGTTATCAGGAAAAAAAAGGGATTAAAAATTACAAAACTTATCTCACAGGGATATATAAAAATCTTATCAACACACATAAATGGCCAAGAAAACTGAAAAGCAGTAAAAAGATCCCGATAAAATAATAAACGATGCTTTATTTACCATTGGTAATCTGACATCAACATTTTGGGTTGATCATTAAGACCTGGAAACTCAGGGTGGAGAAACTAATCTGTTTTTGTCTGGTACAATAAGTACAGCTTTCATAAAGATATCAGGCAGGGGATCATAGATAATGAAAATTATGTGCCATTCCTGCTGTCTACCCAGGGTAACATTTTATAATTATCATTAATGTTATCTTCATTGTACAAAATAATTGTTTTATTATGTAATCTTCATAGATGTATATCATACACTTTGACCATGTTCATTTCTTCATAACCTTCTTCTGTCCATCCACCTCGGTGGACCTGTTGCTCTTCCTAAATAGTTCCCTTTTTATTTCCATCACTTTTAAAAAAAATCTAAATTCCAGTATAAGAGAAAGTATTCGATTTATCTTTCTGGCTGTTACACATTTCCTGTAATCGTTCATATTTTCCTGCAAATGACAACTTCATTCCTCAGATGCTACCATTTTGTAAAAGATTTGTGTGTGTGTGTGTGTGTGTGTGTGTGTGTGTGTGTGTGTGTATGCACACATGTGAAGGCTACATGTGCGCAGGTGCTCTCTGAGGCCTGAAAAGGGCATCAGATCCTCTGGAGCTAGAGTTACTGACAGTTATGAGCCAATGAGCATGAGTAGTAGGAACTGACTTAGTGAAGACCTGAGGTCTTAACTATTGAGTTGTCTCTCCAACCTAGATACTATCATTTTTTGGCAAGTAATTTATAATAAAATATGATATACTTCTTTGGATAAACTGCTCAAGAGATTATACAACCATACAGTGCTCAAAAGATTATACAACAATATGGTAAACACACACACATGCAAATTGCTTGATACTTACAAATAATCTAAGAACCATTTTTTCACTTTAACAAACTTGTAGACTTTCCAACATGCCACTGCCTGTCTTCTCAGTCATCTGAGGATGATTAAGAACTTAATTCCAAACACAGTCTCTTAGAATTTTCCTCTTCATCCACACTTCTTAATACTTAATACTTAAATTACTTTCTTCAAGGCAGAGTCTCACAAGATATACTATAGAGCAAAATATATCTAGTCTTCTTTGGGATGCTCCTAGGGTCCTGGCTTGTGATGGATTGTCCTTACAAGTCTCACATTTAAGGAAGGTGGACATACTTCTTAACTCCTTACTACCAATGATTTGTCTCTTCTATTGTGCTTGCTTAATTTTTAATATAGATTTCTTTCCTTACAATTGACTAGGTTTGATACCAACATATCTAACAAATAACTTGCCAAACACCCACTTTGAAGTAGAATGCTTTGGACAATTTCCTCTGTTATCTAAAAGATAGTGACTATCATGCAGATTTCCCATTAATTCTTCTACCATGCACTCATAAAGCACCCAGCCTTTGCCTGCCAGTATATGTGGTATGGGCTGTAAAACATGGGCAGAACACACAGATGTGTGTAACCATGAACAGGTGGAGTCATCCCATTATAACAAAATAAGAAGACTGAGCTAAATACCACCATAGAGCAATATCAACAGGAGACATGATGAAGGCAAAGTCACTGAAACATTTCATAAAGGCTGGAAGAGCCCAACCCAGCCATTGCAAACAATTTGATCATGGGTCTGCCTCATTCACTTCAGCAAACGCACATGCACATCTACCTTGACACCAAAAATAGAATTTGAAAACTCAGTACAAAGCTTGTCAGCTGACCAAATGAATGAGAAAAAGAAGGTCTCTCTTCACATGAAGATTGAACCCCAAGTTTTTTATGACACCCTTTCAATAACTTTTGCTTCTGTTCATAATAAGCATTATATATATTAGATTTAATACAAATTAAAAAGTTGAATGCTTTCTATAAAAATTGAATTCATAAGACAATAAAACTGATACTGCCCCAAACCAGCATAAATAGAAATTGAAATAAATAAAAATTCCAAGTGGTGGAAAGGACTAGAAAAAGAAATGCAACAGTTATCCTGTGAATTTTTTATGGCTCAAGTAGGACGCTTCATATTTGAGTACAACTCCATTTTTGTATCATCTACCTTTAAAACAAGAATAACCAACGTTAGTGAACAATGCTTGCTTGCCCTAGATGCCTCAGATGGAAACTGAGAGAGCTCAGCATAAAACCTAGTCCAGACCCAGCAGCTATATTCTGTTCATTCTCTACAGCAACAGGACGCGCACCATGGCACACGGGCCATCTAGACAGCTGCCTCCTAGCAGCTGATCTAAAATTGATCAGTAGACTTTTAAAGGTTTTCGAAAACTTTTAAAGAGGAATATTACTTTACAAGATGTGAAAGTTATAAAAAGTTCAAATCTGAACCCTCATAAATAAAGTGTCATGGGGATACAAGTATTATTTACAAGGTGTCAATAGCTGCTTTCACTTAGCAAGTCAGAATTAAGCAAATGTAAAAGACTCCTGAGTACCACAGACAGAGTCTTTAATAATTACTGTCTGGTCTTTTGTCAGAAAAAGTTTGCTAAGTCCTAAGGTAGGTAAAAGTGCACACAGAAATAAAACAGCAAGCACTCCTGCACATGAGTGACAAAAACAAAAGATAATACAAAGGATAAATGTCAAATCCCAGGAGGTCGTCTTAGGAGGGGTATTTGCTTGTGTGTGTATAGGTGAAAGTCCCAGGTCAGGACTGGGTGTCACTATTGCACTCAGGAGCCATCCACATGTGTTTTTGGGACAAGGTGTCTCACTGGGACCTTGTGACCAGGGACTTTTGTCTGTGCCTCCACAGTGCTGGTATTAATCTGCATATACCTGCATCTAGCTTTTCCTTTTTTCTTCTTTCTTTTTTGTTTTGATACAGACCCTGGGAATTGAATCTTCATTGTCAGCAGTCCATTCCGTTACCAAAACACCAAACACAAATCAGCAACAGCAGTCCAGTCCATTCTTTCCATTTGGCAGTAACCAAACACAAATAACTTGATCCAGAAGAAACTGCTAGTCTCTACTGATGTGCATGAGTCCACAGAAGCAACAGGAAGTAGCCAGAATACCACCAGAAATTTATTGGTGAGTTTCTCTCTACAAAGTCAAGACAAGCAATAATCAGCTAAGAAAGCAAGGCTAAATAGTTCAAGAGTGTTGTCAGCAAAGACCAGTCTCAGCAAAGCCCAATGAAGACCAGCAAAGAATCGCAAGGTGAACCAATGCAAAAGCATAATCCACTGTGTTACGCTTAAACTTTTCCAAGTATCACGAGCCTCCCAAGCATCTGCTCCAGCAAAACATCACATGCCCTTTCACAAGGCAACTTCCAGAAAAACACCACAAGTCTGTTCTCAGTAAAACATCCTCCAATGTGCCTGCTTCAGCAAAACATCCTCTCATAAGACAGGTTCAAAAAAAAATTACATCACAACTGAGTCTCCAGTGAAACCAGAAATTTCTGCTTCATAGACCAGCCTAATCGTGAACTCCCACAGATCTGGATCTCTGCTTTCCAAGGGCTGGGATTACCATGCCCCACTTAGGCTTATATTTGAATACTTGGTCTCCAGTGATGGTGTTTGAAGATAATGGAACTGGAACCTTATAGGGTTGTGAAGTCCCACATCTGCTCTACCACAAGGCAAGGCCACTCAGGGAGGCAGGACGCAGGAAGTTTTGATGAGCTTTGGGACAGCTAGAGCTGGCTAGGGGTCCCCAGGCAGGTGAAGATGCCAGGGCCATCTGGTTCTCAGGTCCTTGGACATCCAGGTGCCGCTGAAAGCTACAGAAGAGCTGAGAACGGGAGTGGGGGGTCGGCTAGCTGGATCTGGCCTGGGGCCCAGGGCAGGGCTGGGGAGGGATCTCCTTGGCTGATGGTGGCAGTGGGCTTGGCTTGGTGGCAGTTGTGACTGGGAGCACAGAGAGGCCTTCTACAGGAGACTAGATGGCAGCTCCATAGGCTCAGGCCTTTTCCATGGTTCCCCATAGCAGATCACGATGAAAAGAGACAGTCCATGGTTTTAAGCCATTTATTGTCATGGTGAAAAGTAGATATGTAAAACCATACCCCTCTTCTCAGGGTAGGTCTATGATTAAATACCGTTTGCAGGGAGGAGTGTCTGGGAAGGAAAGCTTATTGGCTAAGGCCTGGCCTTTAGGTACCTCATTAAAATGGAGGTCTGTCTTGAGCCTATGTGACCACAGGTCACATCCACTACATGTGGAGGGACTTGGGGTGTTGCACTTCTGTGATCGATGGCCACAAATCTATGGGGGCTGTGGCTAGTGACAGGGGCCTGGTGCCTAGGAACAGGCAAAGCTCCTACCATCCCTTCAGGGTCCCCAGGGATTCAAGCCTTAGCTCAGCCACAGACCACACTACCTTTCATGGTCCCACAGAACCTTTAATGGGTGGAGCCCTGATGGAGCAATTACATCATTAGGGTGTAGTAGCTCCACTTCCTGTTCTCGTTCTCTCTCTCTCTCTCTCTCTCTCTCTCTCTCTCTCTCTCTCTCTCTCTCTCTCTCTCTGCTTTCTGTGTATGAACAAAATGAAGATGAGATCTCTCTGCTTTCCAATCCTACTGCCATGTGCCATGCCTCCCCACCATTATGAACTCTGGAATCTGTAACCATAGCTGAAACAAACCACTAAGCCACGTGTATTTTATCATAGCAAGAGAAAAGTAACCAATACAACCCTCCCCACAAAAATGAAGGATTAATCAGAATGGCAGAAGCTAAGGCACTATGTCATTTACCTCATGCTCCATTTAGCTGACCCTACTTCCTAGGAAGGAAGACTCAAGGAAATCAGATAACTGCATACCAAGAATTTGTCATGTCTCAGGCAAGGGATTTTGAGTTCTAACTGTCATTCTCAGAATGTAGACAACACAATGTCTCCATCCCCCATCTGTTGACTCAACTTGGTTCCTGAACAATATGGATTTACTTCCAGGTATAGTTTCAAACTGTTTTTGTTCAACTTAAACTGTACTGTCCTCTTCAAATGTACTTTGGCTCAAATGAATATGCTCAATTATGAAAATGAATGCTTGAAAACAACCTGTTCTGGGTTGATAGTTGCCTCATACCATGAAGTTAAATTTTCCAGGGAAAAACAGATCTTTTTCTTTCTATTCTAACTACAAGGTTGAAGATGAGACTACAAGATAGATTTAAAAACATCTTTTAGTTCTCTACTGCTGAGAACAATTTATGACAATGTATAGTATTTAGTTCATCTTCTTTACTGTTTATTTGTATATAATCATTGTTCTGGCTAGTGTTATATCAATTTGCCATAGACTAGAGTCTTCAGAGAGGTGGGGGCCTCAATCGAAAAAATGCCTCCATAAGATCAGACTGTAGGCAAGCCTTTAAGGCATTTTATCAACTTGTGATTGGTGGCAGAGGGCCCAGAGCATTGTGGGTGGGGCCACTCTGGGGTTAGTTAGTAGTAAGGGTTTCTATAAGAAAGCAGATGGAAGAAGCCATGGGGAGCAAGCCAGCAAACACTCCTTCATGGACTCTGCATCAGCTCCTGCCTCCAGGTCTCTGCCCTGTTTGAGCCCTGTCCTGATTTCCTTTAGTGGTAGATTACTGTGTGAAAATATATAAGATGAATAAATCCTTTCCTCCCCAAGTTGTTTTTGGTCAGTGTTTCATCATAGCAATAGTAACCTTAACTGAGACAATAATCTACAATCATTGGGGCATTTTATATTTTTTCACAAGTGATTAATGGCAAGTCAATGTCTAGGGCACATGTCTAGGTGAAAGATGGCCATCATCTTGTTGGGAAAAAAATCCTTTCAATAGAAAATAGCACATCACCTGTAAGGCGTCCTCCCCAGCCATCAGACCTCACTCTTGATCACTGTCTTTGAGGTTTTTAGCATACTTATAATTTGCATGCAACTGATATAACAGTAAACTCTTCCTTGACAGTAACTTTAACTCACTTCCTTCCCACTGAGGCAAAGCCAGTTTCATCTCACCTTGCATCTCATCCCAGCATTGCTTTTCTCCATAGATGTTTATGCTGTTTCACTTTTCCTTTGAGCTAGTTATCACATCTACTCAGTTCTCTCCCATCACATAAATCAAATTAAATCTTCAGTGTGTGCTCTTTTGACACATGATTTAATTCTTCCTAAAATACTATTTTTAATGACCCCAAAGTTCGGTAATAGTTCAATTTCTTTACAATGCTACTTTTAAAAACTGAATTTTGAGTAATATTTACATCTCCAGTGAGTTAAATTGCAATTCTAAATTCAATAAATAAATTTAAGGTGATGAGAATATATTTTGCTTCTATTTTAAGGCTTGTCACATATCACAAGATGATAGTTGCACAGAAGGACAAGAAACAGATATTACACAGAAACTTATTCTGACATTTGTTCAAGACGCAAGAAGGAGTTTATCAAGGGGTACTAGCACAGGGAAGAATAGATTTAACTTACAATACAGCAAGGCAGTCAGGATTTATGGGCAATATTAGAGAAGGTAAAGGGGTCAGGGAATGGGAAATTGCTAAAGGAAGTAAGGAAATCTTGTTGGATTAATCCTAACAGGACTCCTGTGAAAGGCAGAGGAAAGGCTGGAGAGCCAGAGTGTGGTAAAGAACCTGATCAAATACCCAGGTGCCCAAATATCACTTAACAGCTTCTTTACAAACACCAGGCTAGGCACAGCAAAGGCTACAAGAGGGGTACCAAGTCAAACTAGAAACCTGCTAGGGAAGAAAGCTCAGAGATTAAGGCTTAAGACATAATTTAGTCACAGAGCACTTTAACATGTACAGTGTCCTAGGTTTGATTCCTAGTACTAGAAAAATATTTAAACATTGGTTAAAGAGAGTCTTTGTCATAGGACACAGCAAATTTTTACAAAAGTATAAACTATTCAATTTAACAATTACCTTTTTGTAAATTTATTCTTTTTTAATACTTAGATTTATTTATTTTCATTTTATGTGTCAGAGTGTTTTGTCCCCAAGTATGTTTGTGAACCACATGTATATATCTGATGACCACAGAGGCCAGACAAGGAAATAGAATCCTCTGGAACTGGAGTTAGGTAAGTAAGGATATGGGTGTTGGGATTCAAACTTGGGTCTTCTGAAAAACTAGCCAGTGCTCTTAATGGCTCTCCAGACATTAAGAATTCAACAATTTGATAGGATCAGAGGTGAGGAGGATATAACATCTGTCCCAACACCGGGAATAACTGGGACCAGCAGGATCCAGGGACCCCGGAATCCCACCCAACTAGTGGCACAGGTACCTTCCAGTCTGAGCAGGTGCCCTGAGCAGACCTTCGGTGCGGAACTCCAAGGCCAGTCCCACAACACCCAGAATAAGCTTCACTCCCAGGAACTCTAACACACCCAGGGTCACAGGATTATAGGATAACAGGATCACAGGATCAGAGGAGCTTGATCACACCAGGATCTCAGGATACCAGAGGCAGCTTGACTCCCAGGAGCACTGACACACACCCAGGATCCCATAATTGTAAGATCACAGAGAGAGCTGAACTCTGAGGAGTTCTGACACAACCAGGATCACAGAAAAGACAGGCTCCAGGCAGATATAGCAAGGGCAGGTAGCACTAGAGATAACCAGATGGCAGAGGCAAGCATAAGAACATACAGAACAGAAACCAAGGTTAATTGGCATCATCAGAACCTGATTCTCCCACCATAGAAAGTCCTGGATACACCAGAAAAGAAATATTCAAATCTAAAATCACTTCTCATGATGATGATAGAGGACTTGAAGAAAGACATAAATAACTACCTTAAAGAAATACAGGAGAATACAGGTAAACAGCTAGAAGCCCTTAAAAAGGAAACCCAGAGATTTCACCTCACACCAATCAGAATGGCTAAGATTAAAAACTCAGGAGACAGCAGATGTTGGCAAGCATGTGGAGAAAAAGGAACACTCCTACACTGCTGGTGGGACTGCAAGCTGGGACAACCACTCTGGAAATCAGTCTGGCAGTTCCTCAGAAAACTGGATACAATACTTCCAGAGGACCCAGCCATACCACTCCTGGGCATATATCCAGAAGATTCCCCAGTATGCAATAAGGATACATGCTCCACAATGTTCATAGCAGCCTTATTTATAATAGCCAGAAACTGGAAAGAACCCAGGTATCCCTCAACAGAAGAATG
>BDUI01000003.1:1789627-1838339 GCA_002335545.1 Apodemus speciosus | reverse complement strand
GACCCAGGTGCTGGAAAGGCCCAATGCAGCAGTGTAGAGGAATACCAGAACAGGGAAGTGGGAAGGGGTGAATAGGGGAACAGGGGGAGGGGAAAAGACATATGGGACATTTGGGGGGCAGGGAAACCAGGAAAAGGGAAATGAAATGTAAATAAAGAATATATCCAATAATTAAAAAAAGGAAATGCAAAAAACCCTTAAAGAATTATAGGAAAACACAATCAAACAGGCAAAGGAAACGAACAAAACTATCCAAGATCTAAAAAATGAAATAGAAACAATAAAGAAATCACAAAGGAAGACAATTCTGGAGATAGAAAACCTAGGAAAGAGATCAGGAGTCACAGATGCAAGCATCACCAAGAGAATACAAGAGATAGAAGAAAGAATCTCAGGGGTAGAAGATACCACAGAAAACATTGATATAACAGTCAAATAAAATGCAAAATACAAAAAGCTCCTAACCGGAAACATCCAGGAAATCCAGGACACAATGAGAAGACCAAACCTAAGGATAATAGGTATAGAAGAGAATGAAGATTCCCAACTTAAAGGGCCAATAAATATCTTCATCAAAATTATAGAAGTAAACTTCCCTAATCTAAAGAAAGAGGTGCCCATAAACATATGAGAAGCCTACAGAACTCCAAATAGACTGAACCAGAACAGAAATTCCTCCTGTCACATAATAGTCAAAACACCAAATATACTAAACAAAGAAAGAATATTAAAAGCAGTAAGGGAAAAGGTCAAGTAACATAAAGGCAGACCTATCGGAATTATACCAGACTTCTCACCAGAAACTATAAAAGCTAGAAGATCCTGGGCAGATGTCATACAGACCCTAAGAGAACACAAATGACAACCCAGGCTACTATACCGCAGAAAAACTCTCTACTACTAAAGACAGAGAAAACGAGATATTCCATGACAAAAACAGATTTACACAAGGTCTTTCCACAAATCCAGCCTTACAAAGGATAACATGGAACACAAAGAGGGAAACCACACACAAGAAAAAAAGCAAGAAAGCAATCTTTCAACAAACCCAAAAGAAGATAGTCACACAAACAGAATTCCACCTCTATCAACAAAAATACCAGGAAGTAACAATCTCTTCTCCTTAATATCTCTTTATATCAATGGACTCAATTCCCCAATAAAATAGACATAGACTAACAGATTGAATACATAATCAGGACCCAGCATCTTGCTGCATACAAGAAACACACCTCAGTGACAAAGACAGATACTACTTCAGAGTAAAAGGTTGGAAAACAATTTTCCAAGCAAATGGTCCCAAGAAACAAGCTGGAATAGCCATTCTAATATCAAATAAAATCAACTTTCAATCAAAAATTATCAAAAAAGTTAATGAAGGATACTTCATACTCATCAAAGGAAAAATCTATCAAGAATAACTCAATTTTTAACGTCTATGTTCTAAATGCAAGGACACTCGCATTTATAAAAGAAACTTTATTAAAGCTCAAAGCATACCTTGGACCCCACACAATAATAGTGGGAGACTTCACCACCCCACTCTCAACAATGGACAAATAATGGAAACAGAAACTAAACAGAGACACAGTGAAACAAACTGAAGTTATAGACCAAATGGATCTAACAGGTACTTATAGACTATTTCTTCCTAAAGCAAACAAATATACCTTCTCAGCACTTCCAGGTACCTTCTCCAAAATTTACCATGTAATTGGTCTCTTAATAGGCCTCAACAGATACAAGAAGATTGAAATAATCCCATGCACCCTATCAGATCACCACAGACTAAGGCCTGTCTTAAATACCAACAAAAACAACAGAAAGCCCACATACACATGGAAGCTGAACAATGCTCTACTCAATGATAACTTAGTCAAGGATGAAATAAAGAAAAAAATGAAAGACTTTTTAGAATTTAATGAAAATGAAGACACATCATACCAAAATGTATGGGACACAATGAATGTAAGAGGAAAACTCATAGCACTAAGTGTCTCTAAAAACAAAGTGGAGAGAGCTTACATTAGCAGCTTGACAGCACACCTTACTAAGCAAGGGGTCCCCAGTAGAGGAGTTAGAAAAAGGACTGAAGGAGCTGAAGGGGTTTGCAACCCCATAGGAAGAGCAACAATATTTATCAACCAAAGAGACCCCCCAGAGTTTCCAGGGTCTAAACCACCAACCAAAGAGTATGCATGGCTCCAGCTGCATATGTAGCAGAGAATAGCCTGGACACCTTGGTCTCAATTTACAGTAGAAGTCTTATTTCTAGGAACCATAAGCAGATAGTATCTTCAAAGACAGCAAAAGAAGAAAAACTTAAGTTGTTCATTCTATAATTTTAACCAACTGAAGGCTATCGTGTACCTAAATCAGATATTTTACACAATATGCCCAAAGCTAAGTATGTGTGATTTAACTAGTTTTAATATAGGCACTACATGCCACCATTGGCCATCAAATTCACCACCCTAGCCTGTAGAACAGGACAGACTGTTACTATTTGTAAAGTCTAAACAACACCCTACCTTCGAAATTGAAATACTACCACTACTCACTCCAACAAAGTGATAAGCTAATTTGTTTCTACAGATCTTATATTCAAAGTATGGTCTGCTGAAAGCATCCTGGACACAACTTGGGAACTTGTTAGCAATGTGGACTCTTGGACTCCTGCTGAGGCTGAACCTACATGGCCCCAAGCTCCCCTGGTAATACTAGTGTGAGATAAAGTATAGGATAATCACCTACCTGTGGAACAGGTACTAAGCTCATCCCCTCAATCATCTCCCTCTTGAATAACTAACACAGTGTTTCTGCTGTGACAAACAATACAGGTGGGGGAGAGAACTTTTTACTGTCACCAAAGTAGCAGCAGTTCCTGGGGACAGAGAAAATGTGCCACATTTATTGTGGCGTTTTGCCAGTAAGATCAGTGTACAGACACTGAAAGACTGTGGAAACATGGCATGTTACTGCCAGAGGATTTAAAACAGTCTCAGTTATAGTTATAGCATCTGTACTCGGTACCAGCTAAGTAAACTATGATACAGCTCTGCAAGAGAATACATTGAAGGCATTCAAAACAAGGTCATCTTTCATATACCACTTGTGCTGTTTGAGTACAATTTTGGGGTTTTTTTTGTTGTTGTTTTTTGTTTTTTGTTTTTGTTTTTGTTTTTGTTTCAAGACAGGGTTTCTCTGTGTAGCTCTGGCTGTCCTGGAACTCACTCTGTAGACCAGGCTGGCCTCGAACTCAGAGATCCACCTGCCTCTGCCTCCCAAGTTCTGGGATTAAAGGTGTGCGCCACCACTGCCTGGCTTGAGTGCAATCTTAACTTCAAGTATGCAGAGAAAAAAACATACAGATGGCATAGAAGCTACTTTGAGTTATTTCTTCTCTAAGGAAAACTAGTGTGTGTGTGTGTGTGTGTGTGTGTGTGTGTGTGTGTGTGTGTGTGTGCCTGGAGTGTCTCTGGAATGACACAGAAAAAAAGGAAGGAAGTATTTCAATCCAATGAGACGCTGCCACAGACATGGGTGGGTTAAATGTTGCCCTGTCTTTCCATGGGTGTCAGAAACTGACCAACATAGTGGAAACACCTCAGTTTTAACATGGTGGCTTTTAAATTAATCACATAAAGAATCAGTGCAGTGTGAACAAGGCGGCCAGGAGCTGGATGTGCGTGTATGGCTATCCTGTCCCCTTTCCTCTGGGAATCAGATGATTTGTTCTTAATTCTCAATCAGCTATGCTTGTATTTCATTTGCAATTTACAAATTATTCTACTATGCTGAAAGGTGCTATATAATTCACTTACTGATGATTGGGCTGGCATTTAAAACTAAAACCAATCTGAAAGACCCCAACCTCATTCCCACATGAGTGTTTGCATGCGTGTGTGTATGTGTGTGTGTGTGTGTGTGTGTGTGTGTACACATGTGCATGTGTGTGTGCCTGTGTGTACGTGTTTATGTATGTGTACACGCACATGTGTGTGTGCCTGCGTGCGCGCGCACACGTGTGTGTGTGTGTGTGTGTGTGTGTGTATGTGTATGTGCATGCATGAACTGTTGCTATCATTGTTGTTTCTAAAGACCTTTGATATCTATTGTTAGAATGTGCTTTATTCCTTTGATGGTAGAAACTCTAATGGGTGGTAATTCATGGAATATATATGTGTATGTACTAACCCATTACATCTCTGGGGTTTATTTGCAAAACACAGTAGTCGTTTTCCAACAAGCTTTCAGGGGAAGAAAATTTCATCGAAAAAAAAACACAAATGTCTAACCACTCCATCCTGTAAGAACCTAAAGAGACTATTAGGCCATAAAAAAAGGAAATTGAGGGATAAATTTAATACTTCAAAGTGACTGTGTTAGCAGGAGGCTTGGGAACCTCGCCAGGTTAAGGAGAAATAGCTTTATACCCTCATCTTAACAGCATCCTTAATCTGCAATCTTCACTCCTCCTCGTTTAAAGCCCAGTGCCCACAGTCATCACAGCCGGAGTGTCCCTTGCAGCTTGTCTTATGATTTGATGTCACTCGGGCTCTGAGCTCTGTGTGATTTCTTCATTAAAGCAAACAGCAATTGGAAAAGCCCTCTTCTGATTAGATCATGACCTGAAGTAGTTGAGAATGCCTTTGAACACCCCACAGTCCTTACATAATATTGATGGTGATGTGAGGGTTCCATTTTGCAGGGGCTGGATGCAGAATAGCATCAAAGGCAAAGGGCAGCTGCCAGAAAACATACGATTATGGCTTGAGTATGAAATGATTCTTCAGACTTATGTGTCTGAACACCAGGACTGTGCTGGTGACTCGGATTCAGGAAGTGGTAGTACCTTGGAGATATACAGCCTACCTATGGTGGGTCACCAGACACAGGCCTTTGAAAGCTGTATCTACTCCTGCTTCTAGATTTGTCTCTCTGCCCATGCTCTGACTCTTAAGGTGAGGTCTGCTTCATGCTTCTGACATCATGTGTCCATTTTACCATGCCTTCCGCACCACTATATGACAAGGCCTCTAAAACCATGAGCTACAATAACCCTCCCCCTGGAGTTCTAACAAGTATTTCTGTCTCAGATTTTATCAAACTAACTAAGAAAGGCATCAATTTACACCTTCATCTTCTAATATACAGAATTGTTCTTTACAACTATATATGCTCTCTATTTTGCTTAGTAAAATTAAAGGCAAATTAGAAAACTCAAGAGCTTGTGGTACACAGAAAACACATATCCAGAGATTATGGTAACTCCAAAGTGAATATTATCTACAACTCTTACAGAATCTCCAAACCAGAGCCACCATGATAAAACAGTTATACTGTGATGTCAAGGAAAGAGACGCTGAATTATGTGAGCAAATTTAATCATTTTAAATGATTTCTACATAAATAGGCATGTCATTAAATATAAAGCATCAGGAAAGGATTACCAAACTTGTAAGATCCATCTTCACTGGTAAATTTGGGTTAATCAGTGTTTACTCTGGAGGAAAGATACCTTCCAATTCCAGCTTTGACAATCCAAATGTCAGTTAACTTCTAAAGGAGAACACAGTATTGCTTTGGCAGGTATTTCCTGCAGGAAATGAATCTTTCGCATGCAGTAATTGTGCCAAACTTTGTTTTCAGTTGTTTAGAACACTGGTGCATCTTTAAATCTTTCTACTTGTTAATTGCAGGATGCTATTTGCATACATTTCTCAGGCTATTCTGACATTTTAAACACCTTGAAGAAGTTATATCTATATAAAATAAATAAGCTATAAAATGTCACTATGCAGTTCTGTGTGCCTCCTTGCTACAGGATACTTGTGAGGACATCATTTTTTTCCAAGTGAGACATTCTAGAACATCAGAGCAGGAATCAATCAGGCACTTAGTTTCGGTCCTAGTGGAAAGCACCTTGAAACCTTGGGGAATGACAAAACTGTGCTATGTTTGCCGTTGCTAAATGAGGAGATTACCTAATTGTGAATGGGGCTGGTACAAACTCATAGGAAGGGCTGAGAAGGGAAGAGGCCTTCACAAAATCCAGGCTTATTCATGGGATGTCATGGGAAGATGAAGGAATATCGAAGCCACCATTTGCAGATAAGCCTTGGAGAGCTAGGGATGGAGCTCAGCAGTAAGGCATTCGCCTAGCATGAACAGGACCCAATTAAGCTGAATTTGATATTCCAAAGGCTGAGGCAGAAGAATTACCATGTGTAGCTGTGCTACATAGTAAATTCCAGGCCAACCTCCTCTACAGACACACACACACACACACACACACACACACACACACACACACACACACACAATGCCTCCAAAGGCTCCATCAGTAAAGGAGGTACCACAAAAACATCAGGACCTAAGTTCCAGAAAGCAAATCAAGAAGCCAGGCATTGTTTGTTGTGATCACAGCACTGAGCAGATAACCAAGCCAGTGAGCCTCATGTCAGTGAGAGACTCACAGAAAATAAGGTTGACAGCACCTGAGAAATGACACCCAAGATTGACATCCGGCTACACACACACACTTTTTGCAGTATGGCTCAGAAAACTTGAATTGCAAAGGAAACCATAARTAGGCAGATAATGCTAACTGAACATAATTCAAGTTGTTTAGTTAAGAACTCTCTCTAGTTAAGTATCTGATAGGCAGAAATACATTCACAAGTCATCACAAATACTCCCCAAATCCCTTTGTGCATCTCTGCCAGTTATCCTTCACCAAGATAGCAATTTGACATCTTGCCCAAGTTTTGGTTCTCTGTTGGTATGACAAACACAACAAATGAAAATAATGTAGGTATTTAATGATTTTCCATTTTATAGTTTATCATGGAGAAAGGAGAGGGCAGAAACTCAAGAGGCAGCAACTGAAGTAGAGACCAAGGAGAAGGGCTGTTGACTGGTTTGCTTCCAGGCTCACACTCAGCTATCATTTCCAGACGCCCAGGCATGGCATTGGCACAATGGTGTGGGCCCTCTTCTATCAATTAACAGTGTAGAAATCGCCCCCACAGACATGCCCATAGACCTGATGGAAGCAATTCCTCAGTTAAGTTTCCCTCTTCCCAGATACATCAAGTTGACAACTGAAGCTAACTATGACACCCTTTCATCAAAATCACTTAGCAGAGTTTAGAAAAGTTTTTATTAAATAAAGAACATATGAGAAGTACTATCAACTTAGATCTTGCAACATAAGCACAGTACCTCGCCCAATATTCATGTTACAACTTAATCCTCAAAGCACCTGCATTAAAAGCTGTCACCTCTGGGATCTAATGGTGTCATGGGAATAGAGCAGCAACACAATTAGCACCATAGCAAAAGGGTGACAGGAGCACCTGCTTCCCTGTCTCCCACCACTGAAGACACGGCACACATCCCTTCCAAAGGATGCCACAACAAGGCAGCCATTTGGAATAGATGCAGTCTAGGCAGACAAGGACCTTGACCTTGATGTGTCCAATCTTGAGAACTAGGAGAGATGAATTTCTGCTGCTACAATTATCCAATCTGCAGGATTTTGATGCAGTAGTATTAATAAACCAGGACAATGCATAACTGTTTGGCTTTTAACATCCCTTGGAGCTACCCCAGAGCAGTGGCCAAGATCTCTTCCCATCTTCATAGGCACAAGCTATAGTTCATAAGTACCAACATTTCCGTGTATTGAACAAAGTAATTGGTGATAGCTGTTTGCAGAAGAGATGACTGCACAGAGTCAAAGGGATTGCCTAGGCTTCAGGTTTCTAATGGGTAAATGGGCAATCAAGAACTAACACTCCCCCCCAAATAGTTAAACCCTTATGGTGCAGGCAATTGACATGCTTAGATCCATCATATCATCTGTGCAACAAATCAGAAACTGGTGAMCCACTGCAACCATCACACTCCGAAGATATCAGAAAGATTTCCATGAGGTGTCAAGCTAAAGGCTGCTTTCCTACCAGGGAAAGCACAGTGAGTGACCACAGACAGGAGTCACTGTAGCAAACACTCGTACCAGTTCTCTTTACTATGGCTTTTCCAGAATATAGTTTTTAATCATTTCCATCTCCTTGAACATTATAAACCATTTTTTGTTAATTAGAACCTTTAAACACCTCTCTTTTAGTTCTTTCTAAAAATGGCTCAGTGGCTAAGTACAGGTTCAGTTCTCAGCAGCCACAGCACAGCTCACAGTCACTTGTAATTTCAGTTCCAGGGAATCCAATGCCCTCTTCTGGCTTCCAAGAGCACTGTATGTATGTATGCATGTGATGCAGACATGCAGGCAAAACACTCATACCATAATATAATAATAAATAAAATCTCAAAAGAATGTTTAATGGAATAAGTGAATAAATCATTGACGCCTCACTATGCATAGAGCAGCAGAGCTTGGTCCTCCATGTAACTGAACTGTCACCCCTCCCCATCACCAAAATCATTTCTCACTGATCTCACTACAATTACTTGTTCAAAGAAGCAAATATCACAAATCAACGTGCTTTCGTAGAACTCCCTTCAGAACTTCATACTTCCAACGGCTTTCTTTTTCTAGTTCTCTTAAAAACCTTGAGCCCAACATGAAACGACATTCCCTGGGTCAGCCCACCTGTGTGCCCTCCTTCTGCTTCCTCTAAGCAGTCACATTCCTGCCGCCTCAGCAGCAGGGTCCTGTAGACAGAAAAAGATGTATGGGACCATGATGAGCCTCAGGGCCCATAGCGCCCAGGCCCTCGGATTGCTGAGCACCCTTGGGAGTTGGTGATTTATGTGCAAGGACATAACAACGAGCACTCTCTGCAGGCACTTAACCCGCCTGCTTTGCCTGTTTTGAGACAGTCTATCCAGCTTAGGCTACCCTAGAACTGTTATGTAGTCCAGGAGCTTCGAAAACTCAGGATCCTTCTGCCTTGGCCTTCAAAATGCTGGGATTACCATGGCTGGTATAGACCATGCCATTCAAAACAAGTTTTGTTTGTTTCCTTGGGATCAAACTCAGTCTTGTGCATGCTAGCTAGAATAGTATACTACACTGCCACAGTCATCCTTAGCCCCCTTTTATGAAGAAATTGTCAAAGAAAGAAAGCCTAGCCATGCAGCCCAGCTATCAGAATACATTTTAGTGTTATATCTTTCTTTATATAAATACATTTTTTAATTTTGCCAATATCAAATGATTATGACATTATAAAACCTGAACCAACCTCAATATAAAGGTGAGTGTATGAAAGACTCCTTTGTGTACTCCAGTACTTAGGTATTGAATCTGAAAGAAAATGCCAGGGCTTTAAATAAAAATATAAATTGGGTATATGGTAATGAAAAGAAGTTTTTAAATGTGTATCCCTAAGATTCTGATTTCATTGTATATTTTTCAGTGAAATGAAAGAAAACCTGCAGAAAGTCTTGGTTCTTTCAAGTTTCTCCCCCGTGACTTAAAACTTTCAGATGGATGGGACATCTGGACTCTGAGCAATGCGCATTATTATTCTCCCCTCAAGAGCAGGCCTAAGTGGATTTTCTTTGTTTAGTCTAGTAAACACAAACAGCAAACATTTATCACATGACTGATACGTTTGCCTTTTACAAAACCACCCTGGCCAAAAATTATTAGGAAACAGATCGGTGGCCCCACTGGATGGAAGGAATGTAATTAGGTAGTCCAACACTACATTTTGTCAAAAATTTCTGACAACCTAATAACCAGATTGTCATCACATAGGCATTGAAAAATGATCCTGGGTTTGTTCCAGCATGAAAATGCCACTGGTTTCTGTTGTGCCTTTTTTCAAATGTAAAATTACACAAAAATCTATGAAGGATGATAGAGGATGCAGCCAGTGGCTGGTGGTGCTCAAGTGGGTGTGCGCCATTTAAAGGGTGAAGGAGGCAGACGACTTACAGTTTAAAGACTCTTCCCAGGAACACCTGTGTGATTTCAGTAATCTGGCCTCTGCACATTAAGAGATAAATTATAAAGAAAATGTTAGGTGCCAGTCCACTAGCATTGCTGGCATTTGCTCTGGCCCTGGCACTTCGTTATATCTCATGTGTTGCGAGATTCCAAGCAACTATCAGTGATATAAGTTTTTGTGATCCTCTTTTTTGTGGGACACAGGGAGGCTTCTCCAGGCTTTATTTGCACACACAACAGAGCCTCTACTCCACATTCATAGTGACTGTAAGGTGCTGGCAAAAAATGGGATTTAATATTGTCTGGCTAAATTGGGAGTATCCCTTTCAAGAAAACTGCTATGTGTTTTGGCTCCAAAAGATGGTAATACAGTATGTAGTCTGGCCTGTAGGCTGAATTCTATGTGCATTATGCATCATGAAAGGAAAGGGTAATGTGGGTATGGATTATTCTCACAGTTATATAGTTAACTACTAAAAGAAATATTAAGAATGGCCTTAGGTTAAAGAAAAAACCTCTAGTTTCCACTTAATTAGTCAATTATGAAAAAAATCCACTAACCTATACAAGAAAAAAAACTCAGGGTATAAACTTCTAAGATGACCTTTGAAATACTAATATCCCCAAACTTTGCCATTTAGTCAGTTGGGATCTGAGGGACCCACTGTAAACCACTGTCGAGGTTGCACAAGCAAAGTTTGTGGCTGAACTAGTCAGGAAAATAAACAGATACAAAAATTGGGAAAATCTTCCCAAACACTTGGAAATACCTCTGAATACTTAAATATACAACTGACCAATTGATTTTTGTGTTTTCAAGGCACTCTTGAAATTTCAAAGCATCTCACTTAACAGCCACAAGTCTACATCATTTCTTAAAAGCAAATGAGAAAGATTCCAAATGTCACAAATTTAATGTTGAATCAAATATACCACCTATAAAGGACCCCATACAATTGGCTTCTGTTTGTGGCATAATGTTCAGAAGCCTATTATCTGGGCTTAGATGGAGGTCTCGGCAGCATGGCTACACAGACCAGTGAGGAAGGAGCTGACAGACACAGGGGAGGGGGCTGCTGTGGTGCTTCCCTTTGAGAAACGTTGAGGTGAAATCAATCTGCTCGCTGAGGAGACTTGTGCCTTCTGGGTCAGAATCAAGATGAGACCAGAAATCTAGCACCTAGGGGCCAGAGGGAGAAGAACTATCAGTTTAAAGCCAGCCTGGCTACGTGAAAATGTTTTGTCTCAAAAACTAATAAACCATGCAACACAATTAAGCTTCAAGTGCTTGAAGAGAACCTGGATCCATCCACACCATCTCCTGTCATGGAATCGCAGCTGATATAACCAGATGAAGTCCCAGCAGCATTACCAATCCATGTACATCATAAGCCCACGATCCATAGCAACAATATTACCTTGCTTCATTGTTGGTTGTATTGGTTGGATGCTTTTATTTGTATTGTGTTAATATGATTTTATTCAAAAGAGACTTGGAAGTTGAACCTTCCTTAATGTATTCTGAAAAGCATGCTGATTTTGTCCAGGGTGTTTGGTTTTCTTTTGTGGGGTAAATCAAATGATACAGCATGGTGTGAGAAAGTAGAGCTCATACATCATGGATTTCAACTTCTAAAACCCTTTTCTTGACATGTTGAGATTTGTGTGAAACATTAGGGCCAAATGTACAAGCTTCAATTTTTAAATGATGACTCATATTTTTTTATGGTTTCTGAAAGTGTGGGCTATGCTACAGGGTAAAATAAAGGCCATGCATATATTTTTGAAAATTTCAAAACTATAACAGAACAAATACATGATTTGGAGTCATGATGGTGCACAGTAGTGACTGAAAAATAGCCCAGGAAGGTCGCACACTGTCTTTTATAGAGTAGCCCACTAGGCACAGTCACTATCGAGTTTAGATCTGCAGCACACGAATCATGAAGTGTATTGGTGAATTGTACTTCTGTGCAAAATGGATGTAGAGCATCATTCTCTTGTTTTGTTCATTCACTAGCTAGACCAAGAACAAAATGTATACTGTGCAAGAGAACGGCAGTATAAAAACATGTAGACGTTTGACTGGGCAAACTGCTGAGCTGCTGACAGTCTGATTAGAATCTCTGAGCAGTCCTTCCTCTCACAGCAACACACAATTTACACAGTAATTCCTCTCTAGTAGTTCTTGTAATGAAAGTGTAAGCGCTGCAGTCAATCATAATTGGGCTCTACAAACCCCAGACAATGTCTTCTGGGAAGCAGGACTCTGAAGACTCAATGAGTGGTTTAGAGCTACATGGTTTTTAACTCACTGTTAGTTAGCAATTCTCCTTAAGATACAAAATCACTTCTTAGAGTATCATGGCCCATACCTAGAATCCTAGCTTGAATCCATTCTGATTGCTTCCTTACATGAGAAATAAAGAGAAAATAGAAGTCCTGCTTCATTTTCGCTGGTCCAGTCTGTTTGTAGAACTTTGGAGCACAATTCTGGATTATGTTTTTCATGCTAGTCAAGAATAAATATGAAGGCTGTAGCTGTTGGAGTGATGTGACCTGAAATATTTCCCAAAAGCCATGAAGGCTAGGACAGCAGCTGATGGTACTAGTGGGAGGGGCTGAACTCTAGGAGATGAGGACTACAGAGAGGAGGTTAGGTCATTGGTGGCATGCTCATTTGGGAGATAGAGGAACCTGGGTCCTCCTTCTGTTTCTTTTTATGTCTTAGGTGCCAGCAAGTGAGCAGCTTTCTCCACCAAACTCTATCCACTGAATACCCAAAGGCAGTTTGGTCCAAGTGACTTCAAACTCTCAAAACATCAGCCAAAAGGAAGGTGTATTACAGTGGATTTTCTCAGCTGTGTTGCCACAGCAATAGAAAGTTGACTAACACACGGTAAAAATCCTCATTGTTTCAAGACATAAATTGACTTGATTATAGATCAACTCATCAAATGATGTATTAATTATCTTAATTTTATTTCTTAGACCCACAGAACTCTAATGCAAAGAGATTATCAATGATGCCAACAGGTGTTGCCCAACTGAGCAATAGACACAGGGACTTGAATAATTTCCTTTCCTAGACAATCAGGATGTATACAAGGAAAAATTTATGATAGCTGCCATTTTAAGCCTGATCTGCCCAAGTTATCAGGTAACACATTTTATACGGTGGATATCTTTCAAGAGAGCTTATCCTCCACTGGTTTTTCTAAAAAGAAAAGAAAATAAATTCAAAGGTTTAAATTGTTTGCTTTCATACATATACAAAGTAGAAAAGCAAATGTTCTTAGGGTTTTTAAGCTTGGCAAGCCACCTACTGTGGACAAAGTAGTCAAACTTACATGAAAGAAAAGAACTTCTCTTTGTAACAAAGAGAACTAGACAAAATCCCAACAAGTAAAGCTATGAGTGGAACATTAGTCTTTCTTGTCTTTTTCTCATAAATTATTAAGAGACTACAGCAAATAAGGAAATGCACACTGTAGAAATGCTGCTCCCTGTCTGTCTGTCTCAATGAAGGATGAAAACTTACTTTTTTAGCAGTAATCTTGATAAGAGTGTGTGAGCTTGGAGACATTACAGAGCAGTTGGATGGATGATCCTTCTGGTAGTTAAAGGAAATACAGTTTCATCGTGGGACTCTGGAAGAAACCACCTAGAAGTCAGGGCCATTGGTAGCCCAGGCTGTCACCTGGTCCCCATGCACTGATTTCCAAGTATCATTTACTTCCACCATCTCAGGTTGCTCCTATAGTCTCTGGGTTCTTTCTCCTTGCTCCTCCTAAAGGCGGACCCACTCCAAAACATCTCTGCCAAGTTGTCCATGAAGTCCAATGCTTACAAGCCCCGGAATCCAGTCCCAGCAGACTTGACGCGGCCTTTCCATTTTCTTTCCAAGCTTAATAAATACTCTGAAGGAAAAAACTGCCCCTTGTTTTGACAATTTTTCTTGTTCTTCAAACAAATGGCTCAGGAATAGATTCATCAAAAGTAGTTATCTTTAGAACAAGGAATACATATTCTACTTATTCTATTACATCCCTTTCCTATAATTACATGGCTCGTTTTAGCTGCCAACTGTACCATGGCTATTTACATGCACATATCAGTCCATGCTCAGGTGAGCATTTAGCGCAGTAGAGTCTGTGACTACCTGCTTTACAGCTGTAGAAGACTGGACGCTTTCTCTGGGGTACAACCCATGAAGAGAAGAAGGACTGACAAGATGACTTAAGAGGTAAGGGCACTAACCACCAAGCTTAAGGGCCTGAGTTCGGTTTCAGGAACACACATGGTGGAAAGGGAGAACCAACTCCAGCAAGTTGTCCTCTGACTTCCACATGCGTGCCATGGTGCATGTGCACTTCTCTCTCTCTCTCTCTCTCTCTCTCTCTCTCTCTCTCTCTCTCTCTCTCCCCGTAATTAATTTATGTAAAAGAAAAGAGAAGAAGCTGGTGACAGATGGTATCAGCAGTGCAAGTAAACTATAAGTCTTCAGAGGGGCTGTACAAAGCACAGCGTTTTACAGTAAAAGATGAAACCTGAAAGCCACATACATCCAGACAAAATGATACCACCAGCCCAAACCTTCACATGTCCCCTCCATGGTCTTTATGCCTGTGAATGTTCTATCACTAATATAGTATTTTCAAATCAGATCAATTCGTAAAACAAATGAATTTTTGAAGATAATTGTATAGACCCAATATCATATATCCAATATCATAGATGTATGTATGGGTATATACATATGTGCATATGTGGTCTACATATAGTATATAGCACACATCATTTACCATTAATAGAAAGAAATTGAAAGACTTGAAGAGTCTAATGTGACTAACCAAGGGCACATTCTTTTCCCGTGTATCACATGAGTTGCTATGAAGAACTGTAGATCTAAGTGCGTAGTAGAGAACAAATAAATTATGCATACATATATTATCATATCACTGTTAAACATGCATAATTAGTATATGCCAAGTAATCTCATGGACATAAGAAATTCCCAAAACCCCTCTACATAATTTGTCCCTTCAACAAAATTAAAGAATGAGGGGTCTTCAAAAAAAGGTACATGGGACCTCAAGGGAAAAGGCCAGGTGCTAGAGGCAAATTAGAGTGAGATGAATTGGATGTCACACACTTAGAAGAAGGGTCTGAAAGAGCAGGCTGTGGGCCACTTCACAATTATTTATTCCCAGAATTGAATTGTCTCTAAATATATGTCACAAAGAAGATCCTTCATACTGTTTGGTTTTGAACGCCCTTCATCTCCTCTGCCCCATTTTTTTTAGACATACATTTCTGAGCTCACAAATTACCCATCACAAAGAAATGGCATGCTGCTAATAGGACTCTTCATTGTGGCTGACAGTGCAGAACAAACGCCGGTCCCTGAGCTGAGACCAAATTTCTGGAATACTAACTGAGGTTCCCAACGGGGGCTGACACATTACCTAGAGGTCACCCCAAGAACTCTGGAACAAGCTCCAACATTCTGCTGCCTCTCACCACACTCACTACAGCATGCCATATGCTCCAACTCTCTTAGGGCATCCCACTCTTCGCATTCACAATTCTGTAGCTTTCTACTGCTCTAAACACCTAGCTTTCAAGAAACAGGTATCTAGTTTACAAATGGAGTGATGGGCTGGCAAGATGCCTTAGCAAGGAAGGGCATTTGCTGGCCAGCCCAACAGCCTGAGTCAGTGGCTGCCCCATAATGTAGAGTGCCTGCCTGCCTAAGTCATGCCCTTCCTCAACTACCACAGCAGATCCTGTTTTGTTAGCAAGGCTCACCACATGAACCCATCAAAACCCCCATTCTTTAACGCAGAAATCGCAGCTCTCCCCGGTGTTGCCTGGACAAAGATTCACGGCACTGTCTGTCAAAATGTCTTCTTGGTCACCCTGGCTGTGCCACCTTGGTCAGGTTACTTGAGTTCTCCAAGACACTTTACCCAGTAAGCATGCAAGGATAGTACATGCACTATGCCCTACAAATTGTGAAAAGGATTAAATGACGATTGTTTTTTTATTTTTAAAGTGACTCATTGCCTGATTGCACCAAGTTATCAAATGCCTGAGATGCTGGCTACAGTCTGGGATCAGCACCTGTAGCCTCAGGAAGGGAAAGTGCGGACCCGACGCCTGTGACATTTCCAGGAAGGGCTCCCACAAGGCCTCTACCGAAGAGATGGTAATCTACTCCGACAGGCTGTTGCCCCTCCAAGCAGATCCCCACACCTCTCTACTAACACTTCCTCCAGGCAGGCATCTATCTCTGTGTTTACAGTTATTCATCATGACTGGCTCTACTCACACAGAGTCTATGGTGTTAAACAAAAAGGCCCCACAGACCTCTAGTCCAAGACAGCTGGAAGACTGTGGTATGTTCCTTGAGATGGAAAATCTGAAATGGACCCTGCTAGAGAGTTCTCCAGAGCTCTAGTGCAGGAGACTGCAGGTCAGAAAGTTTTCCAATCAGCTTCTGAGTGTGGTTGCCTGCAAGCCAAGATGCCAGCAGAGAACAAGAGTGACTGTGGTACCTACAAGCCAAAATGACAGCAAGGGATGACATCATTGCAGCAAGTTCCTGACTCTGAGCTCATGAGCAATTCTGATCCCAAAAACACACAGTGGGAGAAACGGCCTTCTCTGACCCCCATCATTTAAATGTAGTCATGGGGGGCGTTGGTGACAGGGACATTATCTTCCTGAGGCAGCTATCAGACCTCACAATATGCCATAATAAACACCCTGTGTTTAAACAAGGGGCTTAGGTTCCCTGAAAAGGTGGTCATCAGGTCACAGAACTGGGCAAGAATAGAAGAACTCGGGAAGGCTCAGCAAATCTCCCACCAACACAGGTGTATTAGACAGCAAGCCGCGGCTTCAAGGGAAAAGAGAAAGCACAGATGGTGATGTCTAGCCTGGCACCATCTTCAAGTTTGTGAGTCTTCAATTCTCAGCTCAAGTATAAACAGACTTGTTCCCCTGAAACAGGAAGAGGATTAAGTAGGCAGGACATTTTCTGGATTCTGTGCAGCAAACGTCCATGTGCTTCCCTTCTGTGGCATTTATGGGCTCATTCTGAAGACAGGGCAAGCCGGAGCAAAGCAATTTGGTATGCTTGCATTTGCTTTATCAGGACCAGCAAGCACAGACTGCAGGGGCTGCCCCGACCTGTGCTGCAAAGATGCTCCCATGTCCCTGAGGGGGCTGCTGATTATTTTCCTTACAGGGATACTCAGGCTTAGCTCTCCTCCTTGCAAAACAGCAAATGAGCTCACTCAAATTATCCTCAGGAAAGTGGTCACCAAGAGGACAAGCGGGATCATTATCATAGAAAGTTAATTTCTGACCAACTTCCGTAATCACCCTGACTTATAGAAGCCAGTTAGGCAGGCTGCAGTCAGTCACATGGACCTTGGGCTGCGTTCTGGCAGCTCAGCCTGAGGACTACATTGAAAAGCAGATGAATTTTCTGTTTTTCTGCAGGCAACCTCCCCATGCCAGAACACARTGCAGACCTAGATGATGATGATGGTTTGGGGAGCACTTAACATTCACAATATAATGCTTAGCAGAAAAAGCAGGCTGTGCCTCTTTCTAAAAGTATATCAACATAGAGAACTAACAGGAAAATGCATTCAAAGATGACACAGTTGCTCATCTCTGGAGAGTAGGATTAAGAACAAGTTTTATTCTCTCCTCTTTTACTGATGTGGCTTCCAAATATTATGAAATGTAAATGCATTAGTTGCATAATCAAACTAAAGTAATTATAAGAGATTTAAAGATGCAGAATGTCATTTACAAAAAGTTTTTCCATTTACAAACCAAATAAGCATTTCCACTAAGATAAAACAACTGAGACATTGGGGAGGAACTAGGCCATATCTCAGGCAGCTTCATCACTTCCATCACTATTTAAGTTCACACCGTATGTGGTACCCTTCAGTTGGAATAAGTAATTAGGTAAATAGCTCAGTTGGTGACTAAGTCAAGTACATCATGCCCTATACCAGGGTTAGCAACAATAGAAAACCTGAAAACCCATATGTAACAGGGACTGGGTTGATCCATCTGCCTCCCCTGTATTCAACCTTCTGGAAAGTCTCTTTCAAGCTTGCCAAGTAGGATTAAGTATAATTAAGCAGGCAGTCAGCCAGGTGTACTCTGTCTGTGCCCTGGGCCACAACTGACTCCAACAAAGGGAAATACCTCAAGTAACCCAAGCCATTCAAGGAAGGAGATTAGGTACCTACATAAAGGAAAGAAACATCCACATAGGAGACACAGAGGACATATATCTATGTTAGATATAACAGTAGCAATTTTCCCCTTGGTCTCCTGCATATCAGACAAAGTTCTGTGCTGATGGATTCCCTGTATCACCTTGAATGCACCAAGGATGCTCTAAGTAAACACTATGTCTAGGTATGTCACTGTTTTAGAATGAGATTGGTGTCTCAGTAAATCAGGCAGGCTTCCCCAATGCACCTGAGCAACATCCAAACCCTAAAACTCCCAAATAGATTAATAATAGGTTCTTGCTACTTCTTCTGTCCTGCTGTCTGAGCTAGGACATGTCTCTGATCCTCTTATGCCCTCAGACTGGGATTTGTCCCTCCAGATACATTGTTTCTCAAGCTATTGAGATAGAATTTAAGGGAGCTGCTAGTTTTCTTGGGTCTACAGTTTGTAGATGACACAGCATGGAATTTCTCAGCTTTCCTAATTATGTGAGTCAATTCATCACCACAAATAAGCAAATAGGTAATCTACTGGCTCTGTTTCTCTGGAGTATCCTGATAAATAAAAGCCCTATTTTTATTGAGTGAGGAGGTACTTGCATGTACCCAAGCAAGAGTACATTTATCTCACATCAGGAATAAATCGTTATTGCTTTAAAACAGAGAAAGTGTCTCTGCTGCTCTAATATCTACCCTTTTGGTTCCTAGGACAGCTTGATCAGGTTCTGCTAAAGCAGGAACCTCCTATTCATTTAAACTCATGCACATGTACACACACACACACACACACATACATGCACACAAACACATTTGTGTGTGTGCCACCTCCAACTGTAGGTAGCCTTTCTTCTTAGCTAGTATGCTATAAACTTTATTTTCTACAGATCACAACAAAAAGAAAGTTGGTATGGTCTTCAATAATCTGTTCTACAGGCCCTTGGTAATCTTATTCTACAGGAAAGAATATGTGGTACTGCTGGGTGATTAAAGAATCTTTGCTTTTAAAGTGAGACACGTTGAGAATAGTCTCTTTAGTCAATGTGTGCTGTCACATCTGCATTCGGATTACCAAAAAGAAAACAAAAACAAAAAAAAAACAAGACAGCCAGTCTAAGGAGTCAACACAGTAAAGGAGGAAGAGAAAAAAGGGTAAGACAGGAACTGTGATGACATCATTGAACCAGGGAACTAACAAAACCTATAAGGAGACCCTTCAGAGTGTAAGTCTTGTCTCTTTGTAGACTTCATTTTTCTTAGTCTAATGGGTTTTGTTTTGAGAAATTTCAAATGCAAGATGGTAGAGCAATTCACAAAATACTTGTCAGCCATTAGAAACAATGAATTCATGAAATTCTTAGAGAGATGGATGGAGCTGGAGAGCATCATACTGAGTGAAGTAACCCAGTCTCAAAAGAATACGCAAGGCATGCACTCACTGATAAGTGGATATTAGCCTAGAATCTTGGAACACCAAAGACACAATCCACCTACCAAATGCTGTCCGACAAGAAGGAAAGAGTGGACCCAGGTTCTGGAAAGACCCATTGCAGCAGTGTAGGAGAATACAAAAACAGGGATGTGGGAAGGGGTGAATAGGGGGATGAGGGGGAGGAGAGGTAAAAAGACATATGGGACATATAGGGGGGGCGGGGAAACCAGGAAAAGGGGAAATGAAATGTAAATAAAGAATATATCCAATAAAAAAATGAAAAAAAAAAACAAAAAAATACTTGTCAGTGCTTAGCAATTTGTCACCAGTTTAATGCTCAGATCCTCTCCCTGCAGCACCATCAAAGGCACCCTGGTGGGTCCCCACTTGCCTGTCACCAGGGGAAAGTGAGTTTCAGTCAGAGTTCTAACTTTCAGAGCCTGGATTCTGGAGCATCTTTGCATCAATCATGACATCCAAGAGACTCAGCAGGTAGACATGGGGGGTGGGAAGCTTTTTCATCTTAATTCCCTTATTTTTTTTAAAACCATTTCAAGTTGACTTTTTGATTATTTGCAGCCAAAAGCATCTTCAATGATAAATCTATCTTTGTATAATTAGCAGGAAATTTATGTATCCTCCTTTGAGCAAAGACTCCAGAGAAAACGGTACAGAGATCCATAATTCTGCCAACATCTTCCCTTATATGATAGATCTTAGGCGATTATTTTCCAAAAAGAAAGACAACTGAGAAGCCAGAAAAAAAAAAGGTGAATTATGCAAGCGGGTCTGACACTCATCTGAGAACTTCAAAGTGCCCACCGGATGGTGAAGCCTCATCTTTTCTCAATGTTGAATCCAGGCTGCGTCATGTAGAAACACCAATCGGTACTGTAGGTCATCCTTCCTGGAAATAATCTCTCTTTCTCATTTCAAGAGTTTTAACACACTTGGCCTTAGGGGAGTGTCTCAAGAAAAAGTTATCACAGGCAATTCGAACCATCAAATCCTGTCACCAAAAAGGATTTTTTTTTCTCTAAGGCTTAAATACATCAAAAGGAATGTGCCAGACCCCACAAAGGACAATGAATAAAAGTAAGCGTAGACTGTTTTTGCTTTGCTTAAAACTGTTCTTTTTCCTCTGATCTTGTCTAGGTAGATAACTACAACTACAGGAGAGTGGGAAATGGGTTTTCCTGGGTTTGGAGATAAACTGGAAGTGTTTCTTAAGGTAGTAGAGACCAGAACCAGGCAGGACTTGGATGGAGGTGGTGATAGGATGCTGGGACCATGGAGAGTCTGACCTTGAAGTGACACTAAAGAACACAACCTTTTGACTAGACACAGCAATGCTTTCTACCACTGCTTGGGCAAGAAGCCCCAGATATGGCTGCTGTCAGATCGAATGGTTTGTCCCTGGATGGTTTGTGCTACAGCAGGCCTGCTGTATGTTTGCACCATTGACCAAATGGAAGAAGAAAACCCAGACAGTACCAAGCCAGCTTTTCCAATATTTAAAGAAAAATAGAACCAAGTATGTACCCATGCATTATTAAAATTGTATAACGCTTCCCTCCAGAATGAAACAATCCCTCCTAGAGAAGGGAGGAAGGGAAGGGGTATGATCATGTGATTCACAAAGCTCAGTGACCTTCAAAACTCACAGGGCCCCTTCCCAAGGATATATAAGCAGTAAACAACTGCTTCTAAAGAGGAGCTTTTCAGGGACAGCCAGTGACCCAGTTTCTGAGCAGTAGGATTTTCTATATCACCTGTGCCCCACAAAGTGTTCCCTTGACATTCACTGGTTCACCAAGATGATGTGGCTGGACTAGGTTCTTGGTGCTCTGTCTGGGAAGTATTGATGGTTGTTAATATCTCCCCAGGAAAAGTTACACACAAAAGCCACACAATTAAAATTTAAAAACAGTTTTTCAGAATGACAGTTTTAAATCAGGATTCAAACTCAATTTGTATTTTCGGTTGGTTTGACATGTCCTGAGCTTCTAAAGAACACTGCACTCCCAGGACAAGTTCTTCTTGGTCATTCAGTATAGTGACTGCTACACAATGTGCTGCTATATAAAAGAAAGGCTAGCTGTGTAATGGGGGCCCCGTTGCTGGAGAACAGTATTAAATATTTTTAAACAGTCATACTAAAGGCAATAGCAAACTCCTTTTATTTTAATTCACTTACAAATGTCACACCCACTTATAAGGAACTGCTTTATTCCCTCAGTGTAGTGGATTAATGAGGCCTAAATGTAAAGGAAGCACCCAACATGCATTGGCACTTCATACTGTTGAGATTCCCAAACAATACAAAAGCATTTCAAGTCACACATGGGATGTGAAGTGAAAATGTTCTTAGAGGGAATAGTCTCTAATAATACTTACCTACTTCAGAGAGTGCTGCGAAGCTCTATTAACACCAGCAGAACACTTTGAGATCTTCAAATAAAATCATGATAGAAATGCAAAGTATTATTACTATAGCTCTGAAATAATTTCACACCTAGGGATGAGAAAACCCCAGGCCAAGTTTTACCACTTCTCTTCTTGCCTGATAAACAACAAGGACCAAGCATGGAGGTGGTGACAGGCAGAACGAAGACATCAGGGTTCCTCTGTCACCACAGTTTTGGATTCTCCTCCAAGTCATTTTAGGGAACTTGCAGGGGAAATTGAGTTCTTTAAAGGGAATATTTAAAATGAGGATTAAAATTTCATCATTTTTATACCAGACCAAACAACAGCAAGTGTGTTAACAGACATCAGAACTGCTCCTCATCAACTGAGGACATCAAGCATCACAGCCATAGGTCATGGGTGATGGTAATAATAGCTGGTAATGAGCACCACCAACATAGCTATGCAAAACGAGTGACAAAGATACAGACAGCACTCCTCAGACCCTGCCCGCAATCAGCATTGTGGGCCATACCACTTACCCTGTGCTAGGACTCCAAAGAGCACCTTGAGCATGCTACACAACCATTCTCTTGATTTTCATATCAGACCTACTGATTAGCATAACAACTGGAGTGAGAGTATTCATCACAACTGTCCTGATTAAGGCTATTAACTCTACAGAGATCTGATACTAGTTGTGTTCTGGACAAACTACTTGGTTTAAGTCTTACTTTCCATATCAATAAAATGGAAACATCTGTGTGACCCACCTACTACCATCTTCAAAAGGTATTAGTAGACATTGGGGAAAACAATATTTGAACTACATATTAATTGTACATTACATTATAAATTTACATATTAAAAGAAATAACCAACTAGGCTATACCTTCTGGCTCCATGTGGAAATAATTACATCATTGTGATAATGTAATAATTACCTGTAGGTTTAGGCTATATTACATGATTTAACTATATTAGAAGGCTGTGGGAAATAGAAGAGGCCCAGAGTCACGCAGGCATTCTTCCTAACATTTTAGCTGAAGCTCTTCCCAGCATACAATGCAACCATGTTACTTAGTCACATAATGGACGGTTCTCTAGGAAAACAGCCGTTAAACACCTTGTTCTAGGACCTGCACAGAACAGGAGCCAATACAGAAGACATAAGGGGAAATTTGCTTGTTCTGTTCTCAGGAAAACATAAGAATGCCAGAGGCCCAACCACATTGTATGCATTAACAAAAAGGAGTTTAGTGGAACAAAAATATTGAAAAGAGAAATTAAAATTCTGAGAAAAGAAAAAATAAACAATACAATTGTTTTGTTTTGAGATGTGGGATAAATGAAGGAGAATTGCAGCCTCTTCTCAGGCCTGAACCACAGGAAGCCCAAGACCCCAGACAAATGACTTTCCTGACTCTTCTCTAGGTATGCAAGCATCCTGCATTATTTAGGAAGCCACTGGAAGAGAACTTCTTTGTACCCAGAACTGAAGTCATGGGTAGCTCACCAAAAATAAGCCTTTTAGGAATCAGTTTTGATGATCTACTGTAAAAGACTCAGCTCTTATACAGAATGGAAGAAGGTTATGATGTCTTCTTTGTAGAGCTCCAGCCATAACCATTTACTCTGAATCTAGGGCACTGATGTATAACCTATCAGTTAGGGTTCTCAAATTGTAAGCAAGATAAACCACCTGGCTAACTTTAGTTTGCTGAAGGGCAACTGGAGGCTAAATACGGCGTGGAGCCCATCAGGAGCCAAGACAGACATGGTGGCCCACTAACAGGAACTACTAGCTGTGGTCCTACAGATACGGTCCTGGCAGAATGTCCGCCTACAGTGAGGGAGAATGCTTTAGATTAAGGCCTGAATTCCAGAGAACAAGCATGTACTTGGGCCAGCCTGAGTACCGGGCTGCCAGAGTCGACTACGGCATACACCCAAATGAAACATGAGCACTGTGAAGAGAGGAAGGAGGGAAGGGCCTTTGTCTATACCCACCAAGTCTCTCTTCAAAACTTCCTAACAGTCTACCTAGCAGAATATCACTAATTCCCTAAGAATGTAACTTAAGATTGTTTCAATTAGTAACTGAGTAACTGACTATACACAGCAAAAAGGCCCATTTCCCTGGTGTCCACAAAATTTACCCCTGATCTGTTTTTTTTTTTCGTTTTTTTTTAATTACATTTATTGATATGGTCTCCTTTCCCATCACACCCCCAGCCTCCCTCTTCTCTCTCTCTGCACATGTATGTTTGCACATGACACAGGATGCAAGTGGAAGTCAGAGAAAGCCTGTGGTAGTTAGTACTCTTCTGCCACGTGAGGCTTGGAGGTGTAGAATTTTCGGCATCTTCATCCGCTGAGCCCTCTTCCCAGACCCATGCTCCATGTCTAGTAAAAGTAACCTTCTCATTTAATGCCTGAGGATAATGCAAGAATGCCTCTCTTTTTGGTAATAACAATGTGTTCACTTTGAAAACATTATCAGGAAACATCTTTAAAAAAAACAAAGGTAGCCCAGCATGGTGGTACAAAACCCAAGGTGCATCCCTTTAAACTCCTTTCTGGAGGCAGAGGCAGGAGGATCTCTGTTGAGTTCAAGGCTAGCCTGGTCTACAAAGCTCATTCCAGGACATCCAGGTTGTTACACAGAGAAACCCTGTCTCAATCAAACAAAAGAGCAGGAACTGGACCTGCCCCAGCTGTGTGTTTATCAGTGCTTGGGGCTTTTACGGAATATCCAGCAGCTCCTACTATTCAGATCAAATCATGCAACTAAAATCTACCTGTAACTCCAGTTTCAGGCGGATCTGACACTTTTGGCTTCAAAAGGCACCTGCACTCAAATGGATATACTGACACACAGGCTCACACAAACAGACAGAATTAAAAACAATTTAAAATTTAGTCATTAAAACGTAAAAGCATGGACAGTGCTGGGGAGGTGGCTCAAGCCATAAGGAGCTTGCTACACAAGCAGGAGAACCTGAGCTTGGTCCCAGCATCTACGTAAAAGAGGCTTGCATAAGCAAACCCCTTGCTAGAGCGGCAGAGACAGGAGGATGCCTGCAACTGGCTGTCCAACCAACTGGTATGCTCCCGGTTAAGGGAGAGAGTCTCAAAAAGAAGGTCAGAAAGCAATGGTGGAAGATACTTGATGTCAACCTCTGTCCTACACACATGTGCACAAACAACACGTATGCACTTATGTGTACATGCACACCCATGCGTGTGCACACACACATACATATAAATACACAAATAAAAATGAACTTTTCTAAATATCTAATAAATTCATAAGGCTGCTACTGCTTATGATAATGGTGAGGAGAAAGGGGAGGAGGAAGGGGAGGAGGAAGGGGAGGAGGAAGGGAGGAGGAAGAGAAGGAGGAAAGGGAAGAGGAAAAAAAAAGGACAAGGACAAGGAAGAGGAGAACAAGGAGGAAGCAACAATAACAGCAGCAGCAGTGCCAGGTGACATCTGCTTGTCATGGCATGCTCTCACAGGACATCATATGAGGCAGGATATATCGCCTCATCTCCATTTCACAGACAGGGAAGAGAATAAACACACAAAGGGAATGAATCCCTTTGTTCATGGTCCACTAACTACAGCAGGACAAAACCCAAGTCTGCCCCAGACTAAGTCAAAAAAGAATTCTCACCAAGACAACGAACAGTGTGAAAAATGCCCCTTCTCTAAAGGACTGTGAGCACCAAGCCACACTGTCTAACTGCAGAGCCCCCGAGATGGCTACACCATCTGTAACTCCAGTAAGTTGAGCATATAAGGCATTTTCTTCACTATGGCCACCCACCTACTATTTCAAAATTCCAGGATCCGTGCACCAGAACTTGGTCACCTGAAAGCAAATCCTCTGAACAGTTTTTATGGGTAATGCTTTAATGATTCAAAAGAGATTTTTGTCCAATTTCCTTATAAAACTATACTTTACTCTCAAAATGAACATTAAAAACTCAAGTTTGTCATAAAGTTAAAAATAACTTAAAATAGAAAGTAAATCAAATTGGCTTTTCAACTTCAACCAATGTGGTCACAGCCATAATTACTATAATAAAAATGACAGGAAAAAAAGCCTAAAATTGTCAAAAACAATTGATGATGAAAACAAACGTAAAATTATGGCATATTTCACCTTGGCCTCCCAAGACTGTTGATGAAAGTGCAGCCCTAATAATTCCTCAGAGTGAATTCTCTAAATTAAAATACTTCATGCAGAACAGAAATTAAACAATGAATCAAAGAGCACTGCTGTACAGAGGTACGCTTATAAATATACCTACAAAATGAAACAATTACATTTTTTCCATGTAAAAAAGCAACTCAACCATAATGTTTCACAGGACACTGAGCTGCTGTTTCTCCCTATTGCTTGGAGTTTGGAAGTTCACTTCCTGGAACTTGCTTAGGAAGGATCCAGTGTAACTGGGTGGAGGGCAATCAGTCCGCCCAACCGGAAGGCGGCGGCCATGATCCGAGACCAGCTGCTCTACCCAACCACACACTCACTTCCGTGAAAAGTCCCATCCAACCCGACTGAAATGCCGCTCTACATTTTATTTTAAATGCTTTGTTTGGCCAGCTGGTTTTATTTAAATATTGACCATGAGTGGTAGTAGTGCATTCTTTCTCCATCGAGCATTAATCTTAGTAAACTTAGCTCTATTGGAACGTCTTAACTGCTGGAAAGAAAGCAAAAGTCAGCAAACACACAATCGCATTTGGCCACCCTCAGCACATCATTGTATTTGTGCCGCTCTCCGCTAACCATTGCTCAGCACTTTTGCCTATGAGAGGGGATGAGCAGGTGGTTACACGAGTTGTCCTGTCAGCTGTATCTTTAATCCAAGTGTTTAAATCTCTGAATAAAAGAAAAATCAATGTGGTAAAGGCAATGTTTGTCAAGGCCATGTAATAAATACACTTACCTCTCCAAACTCTTCTCAGTGGATTTCTCTTCTTTACTGGGCTTCAAAGCTGCAAGGAGATAAAAACGAAAGACTAAGGTATATGAAAGTAAAGCACTATGCTTCTTTATTTGGAAAAAGAAAAAAATTCCCATGTTTTTCATCAGAATTTCCAAATGCTGTGGTAGGTGGTGCTAGCTAGATACACCATTGACAAAACTTGTGCCTCAGCTGCTCCAAAGGCCAACCAGAGACACAGACAGCTATGGTTTAATGTCTTCCAATGCTCTGTGTGTCGAGATTTAGTTCCTACCATGAGGCCTGAAGAGAATGACAACTTAACCTGAATCTGGTCAGAGAGGAGGACACTGAGAAATCATTAGGTGTGAATAAGGTTGCTTGGCTAAAGACTTCATGATTGAATTTTGAACACTGATGGCTTTATAGAGAGAAGGAAAGAGATCATATAGCCATTACAAGAGACAGAGTATAAATGTGTGTGTGTGTGTGTGTGTGCATATGTGTGTGTTTTACAAGAGGAGTATGATCTGTTAAAACATTTGTGAAACACATATAATTGTGTATATGTCCACACATATCGACACTCCCTGTCTCCTGATATGTGATGATCTGTAAAACAGCCTTGTTGTTCTGCCTTGAGGTCATTGCCAGATGCTGCCCCTAGATCTTGCACCTTCAGAACCACTATCCAAATAAACCTTTTAGATGTTTATAACTGATCCATCTGCTATATTGTATTATTAGCAATGGAAGGAAGGCTAACACAGTTACAAACAAAAACAGCACACTGCATCATACAAACCTCGTCAAATCTATAGCCAAACCTTTTGGGATGTGAACATCTCAGCAGTGAATGGCTTATAAACTGTAGGGTTGGAAGGCATATTAAACATCAGCACAGCACATGTAACCTGAACAAGCAGTTATGTTCTTAGTCCTGTAATCATCTTTTGCATACAGCTGTCACAAGATATTTTAGTTCAGGACTGTTATTCCATTCAGACAGGGTACATGGGCCCAGAGTTCTGCTTAGCATTGTTGTCCCCGAGAGAGAGAGAGAGAGAGAGAGAGAGAGAGAGAGAGACAGAGAGAGAGAGAGAGAGACAGAGACAGAGACAGAGACAGAGACAGAGACAGAGACAGAGAGAGTCATGTACAACCTCCCTGGGTTGGGAAGAATGCAGCCTTCTTTTAGGAGAAACCCACAGGAAAGCAGAAGCTATAACTAAGCATCCACCATCATTCACAAAGTTTTTCTGTGAAAATACTGTACTCTGTCTCTTCTCATATTCGTAGCTGTGTTCTCACTTATCCTAAAGTTGCGGAGTTGAGAATTATTAATACTACACATTTTTTTCTTTCAACATTCTAAGTGATGGCTTTAGGTCTTCCTGGACTATATTTCCCTCCACATTCCTTAACTCCAACAAGAATCCTTTACCAATCACAGATAACCACCAAAGAATAGGCCATAGTCATAGGCAATGCTATAACCCTTAGAGTATTAATACAGGCCCCTCCATAGAAAATTATCACAATTTTCTCATGTTCTTCCTAGTTCCATAGTACATAATAGGGTTGGGAAAGCATAATTTAGATTAGAATAAGTGGAATATATTTCCTTATGTGAAATGTGAGAGATTATGGTCTGAAATCCTTTCTATTTCAAATATATAGAGATGCTAAGCAAAATAGAGAATTATAAGTACAAAAGAAAAAGACCCATATTAAAAAACAATGCATATAAATTTTCTAGAATGAAAGCTATGAGTTCTCTTCAAAAGTACATCAAAATCATATGATAAGAATAAAAAGTCAAAACTTAGATGTACCCAAATGATACTGTGGAACATCTGAGGCAGAATGGCGGTCCTGAGCTCAGCCAGAAAAGGGAAACAAACACAGCCACAGAAGGACTCAGCACCTGTCCATAAAAGTATGAGCAAAGCAGTGATGCAGGACCATGGTCAAAGTCTATTGAATTTAGCAATTCAATAAACTTACTTATGGTATTCCAAAATAGCAGAGAAATAAGGACACCAGTCAGATTTAAAAAAAAAAAAAAAGGTTGTTGTCTGTTTACAGGAGTTCACTTTGGAAAAAATACATAAGATGTAGTTTAATACAGAGAAATTGATTATCAGAAGGAAAGAATGACCAGAGAAAGTCCACAGAGATACCTAATAATGAATACTGACCATAACTCAAGTTCAAAAAAATAATCATAATTCTGGTTGTAAAGAAGAGGGAAACACCAGTGGTGTCAGCTTAGGATTACTATTGCTGTGATGAAAACCATCACCAAAACAAACTTGGGGCAAAGGGTTTTTCCAGCTTATATTTCATCATTGAAGGAAGTCAGGACAGGAACTCAACCAGGGCAGGAACCTTGAGGCAGAAGCTGATGCAGAGGCCATGGAGGGGTGCTGCTTCCTGGCTTGCTCCCTATAACTTGCTCACCCTGCTTTCTTATAGAAGCCAGGACCCACAGCCCAGGAGTGGCAAGACCATAATGGGCTGGTCCCTCCCCCCATTAATCCCTAATTAAAAAGTGCCCTCCAGCGGGATCCTATGAGGCCATTTTCAATCAAGGGTCCCTCCTGTCTGATGACTCCAGCCTGTGTCAAGTTGACATTTAACTAACCAGCACAGGTGATGTCAACCAGCGCTTAAGGTTTGAAAATCAAATGCAGCTGAGAACATGAGAAGCGAGATAAGTAGCTTAGGAGGAAGTGCGAGTGTTAACCCCTGTGCTAGCATTATACACCTGATGAGCCTGTTAAAGTTAGCTCACATTTCCTACAAAACCACAGACTCTCACACCTTGCTCACAACATTCATACAAAAACTGCCTGAGACCAAACACCCTGGATAAAATGCAAAATGCAACATGCAACCCATATCAGAGCAGCACAATAAAACATTTATAGTCTTCCAATCAAATAATATACAAAGTGGAAAAGCCAATGAAACTGTCGTCAGGATTGACAAGGATGGCGTGAAAGTGAGTCACCGAAGGTCTTTCTTGGTATTGCTCCATTTGCACATATTTCAAAAGGACAAAAATAAATACTAGGTTGTAAGTAGAAAAAAATCTAAAACTGAAAGCAAAGAAATGTCTTACACAGAAGTCAGGTTCTCTGTCTTAGGCATGTTGGTAGCGGGGAAAACGTGGAGGTCTGAGAAAAGGTAGTTTATGATCATTTTATTATTTTCTTCCATGTATTTGGACATTTTCATGAAAATGTGCATCTCAAAAACCATCTGTGTATATCCCCTGCCTCCCTTTGGCTTGTTGGGTTTTCTCCTGAGAAGGGGACCTCAGCGGCCCCAGAGCTGGCCCCAACCCCCAGGACTTCTTTCCCAGCCTCCGGAGTGCTAGGGATAAAACATGCCTACCATATCCAGGTTTTATTTCACATTTTAAAAACAGAAGATACTGGTTATCAAATGAATAGAAATTTCCAAACTGGTGGATAAAACAATATAAAGAAGCTTAGTGAGTTCTCTGGAGAAGATGGGAGAGAAGGAAAAAGAAGCAAAAGGAAGGCTGGTGAACACAGAACATGAGAGACATTCCTTCCCAAAGGTCTGCCACTCAGTAGCTGCCCTGACTGGAGCAGAAACATCTAGTAAATTTTTTTTCCAAATGATGTTTTTTAAATCTTGTAATTTGATTTTTATAAGAAATACAGCAGACATTTGCACCCAACCAATGGACAGAAGCTGCTGACCCCTGTTGTTGAATTAGGGAAAGGCTGAAAGAAGCTGAGGAGAAGGGCAGTCCTGTAGGAGGACCAGCAGTCTCAATTAATCTGGACTCCCGAGATCTCTCTAACACTGGACCACCAACCAGGCAGCATACACCAGCTGGTATGAGGCCCCCAAAGCAGAGGACTGCCGGGTCTGTGTACATTCAGAGATGATGCACCCAACCCTCCAGAGACTTGGGATGGGAGGTGGGGACATCCACGTGGAGACAGGGGGTAGGGAGGAGGTATGGAATGTGGAACAGTTGGAGGGTGGACAGGAGGGGGAATAAAATATGGAGTGTAAAAAAATAATTAATTAATTAAAAAAAGAAATACATTAAGAAGGTTTGAATATGGGGAACTATACTAACAGAAATGACAGTATTAGTCAAAGTTAGTAATAACTGGAGAAGTATATATTATTTGTCTATTGCTACATAACAAAGCACTTAAAAATGTTTAACTTTCAGAAAATACTTATTTATTATCTCCCTAGCTTCTTCAGGTGAGGAATTCTGAGAGTCCAGGAGAATGCCTTTGCAGAATGCTACAACGCCTCGTCTCACTTGAAGACTTGAAAGCTAAAGTGCAGAATCACACAAAGGCTCCTTTGGCCACATAATTGTCAACAGTCTCTAAGATTAGCTAAGATTTTTGCTATAATACATGTGGCCTCTCCCTGTGGCTTGAAGCTCCTCAAAATATAGAGATTCCAAAGGCATGTGTCCCCGACAGAGCCAGGCAAAAGTTACACTTTTTAGGAAGAAGAATAAAAATTCACACAATGCTATTGGCACTGCATGACCCGTCTCCCAGCAAAGACATGCACAGCTCCAGGGGGAATGACAGGCCATCCCACTGCGCAATCACATGGGCTGAGTTCCTGGGCTGCCAAGCGTGCTTGGGGACCTCAAGGATCCCCAGCATCCAGGAGCAATGAAGCAGTGAGTGCGCTCTTCTCACAGTCTTACAGTGGGGAAAGATGGGAAAGATGGGATTTTAAAACTATGTTGGAAGGGGCTGGAAAGCTAACTCAGCAGGTAAGGGCACTTGCTGCCAAACAAAAACTGAGTTTAATGCGTGAACTGCCACAATGGAAGGAGAGAACCAACCAATACCTGCAGGTCATCCTCTGACTTTCACAAGCATGGGTAATGCATCTGACCTTACAGACAGACCTACACATTACACATGCACACACAAATAAATAAACAAAAGGGTTTTTTTTTATGAAATACGCATTAAAATTTGTCTTCATGGCAGCTTCTCTTTAGGGACTAGGGGTGGGAGGAAATCTTAAACAGTTTGGGCCTTCCCTGCAATGTCTTGTGATGATATGTGTTGTGTTCTGTGTGCTTACAGTCTCTGACCTTAATCAGACATTCTGTTACTTAAAATCTATACCCAGTATTGTTCAAACCTGCCTGCCTTGTGCTTTGTAAGCCCCAGATTTTATCCCAACAGCCATAATCATCCAATAAAATACTTGCTGAATACAAACACACAAGTGCATCCTATGTATAGCCTTTATAACATTTTCAGTTCCTGAAAATTAGTGTGTGTGTGTGTGTGTGTGTGTGTGTGTGTGTGTGTGTGTGTGTGTACAAAACTGGAGCAAGTTAGAACCCAAAAGTTCTTTTTCCCATGCTCCAAATCCCTATCTCTAGGCAGAAGTCAGGAATCACCTCTCAAAATCAGCCTTCTCTTTCTTTTGACTCCCAAATGCAAATACCTACACCTGCACCACCAGGTAAACATTCTCCCCTCCAGTTGCAAGGCAGCTCTAACCAGCACTCACCCAAAGCCTAACCTCACCACACTCTGTTCCAGAGCAGACAGTGACTACACCCTTCAGATGACCTTCTGCAAGACATAAATTAGATTTAAATGAATCCAAATAGGTTTGGGCTTCAGCTGCTCCTCAAAGAAATAAGCATGGAACCAGAGTAGAACAAGCCAATAACAGGCTGATTTATCCTGGTGTTTTCTCACAGCTTTACAACCCCCCAGGCCCCTGGGTCCTTGGCCCAGCCCCCAGATCCCTTACTGATCTGAATTTAAAGGAATAGCCCTTCCAAGTACACAGACAGGCTTACTTGAAAGCTATTTCTCAGAACCATCCAGCTGCACCTTACAAAAGGCAAGGTTCCCTGGAACTGAGGCTTTTGCTCTGCTGTCAGATTCTGCAGCCTTCACCCGACTTAACTGCCACATTGAGGGATTGGTTATTGACCTTTAAGTCTGTAACAATTATCTACATAGCTAGGAAAGAGGCTGTGCATTCAGGTACAACAGTGAAGACACTGAATAAATTCAGTGCTCATTTTCATTTTTATGCTACATTCAGTGAGCTGTTACTGCAGACAAATTACTGCAACAGTCTTTCAAATGATAGCCAATTTTCAACTAAGAGAAGATTCTTAAACCACTTTCTAAAACCTTTTTCTACATATCGGTAAAAACCAGGCAGTTGGAAACAGGTCTGGTTAAACCACCTGATGATAAATGAATATTCTTAAACACGTGGAGCTATTTGACAATCTGCATAGTGATTTAAACACTCACAAGAAACAACAGCAAGGTCCCCTCAAACCTAACATTTTTCTCCTATATAGTCTTAGAAATTATATTTGAATTTATATCTATATATTCTATACACAAAACTTGGGCATACTTTAGGGTTCAGAATAGCCTTTACCTTTGTGATTTACCTTATGTTGTAATAAATAAGCAGAAGCCCTTCCTCAAACCATAGCTTCGAGAGTCATTTGCTCTGTGGTGCAGCTATGTCTTCTAGAAGGCAAGGGACAGGCACACAGCAGAGCTTTCTTACGCCCGAGTATGCTTTCACTATTGCTAGCATACAAGGATTCGGAAATCTAAAGCTCTGGTTGCTTGGGGGGATTTGTCCTTTGATTTCAACCACTCCTTACTTTCTCCCCCCCACCCCCCACCCCGCCTTTTTTTTCAGAGTTTCACAGAACAGAAATCTCTCTCTGCTCAAACCTGCCCTCCGTAGCCTGAGGCATATACCGGTGCACGCCCAACACACACACAACACACTCTCGTCATACCTGTTCGATACTGTCGTATTTGCTAGACATTGCAAAAGTAAATTTGCCAAGCAGCATGAGATCTGAAATTAGGTGACATCTGAGGAGCAGAATACCAGGCAGTCAATAACGACCTCCCCAAGATTTACAGAATTCCAGGCAAATCAAATTCCACGAAATCTCGGGGAGTATGACCTGAGTTGGGCTGGTGCCCTGAAAATGGGGGTCAATGAGTTGTGTGACCACCAGACAGGACTAGGACATACTGGACTCATCTCCAGAGGAGACAATGTGGCAATGTGACATTTGCACAGGGGTGCCCTAACGTGCCCCCAGTATGTTTTCTTGGAACGGGATGACATTTCAAGTCAAATAGCTTTGTTCTCCGTAGCCACAGCCCTCCCACAAACTTTACTAATCTGAATTCGAGAAAAAGAGGTTCATCCTTAGGAAAAACTAAATGTATGTATGCAGATACAGTCTTAAAAGAATTTGTTTTTAAAGGTGTCCAACTAGACAGTCAGTGTTTACTCTCATCTGTTACCTTCCTGCATTTCTTAAACTGTAGTGTAAATACTTGCTCTCATTTGAACAAATTCTCCCTCTCAGATCCCAATACTAGATACTTTGTAAGGCATATGGAAATCAGTTAGAAAGCTGTGTAACCGAGTGGCAGAGAGGGTGACTGTCAGTGCTACGGTCTCAGCAAGCCCCTGCTGACCAGCCCCGTGTGTGACTCAGTCGGGGCAAAGGGTCACTGCGGTTGCCATGCCTGTGGCCTCTTCCTAGAGGCTTCCTACCTTTCCTGCATAGAAGCAATTGGAAATGCTCGGAATGCCAACTCCCTGTTTTGTTTCTACACTTACCATCTCCAGCCCCTGTCTGATGTGGGAAGCCCCTCGACCAAAGGCAAGAGGGGGCCCCCATCTCCTAGAGTAGCAAAGCCGTGCTACCCCTCCACCGAAGAGCTTGGATGTAACCCACCCCGAGCTCCTGATGCCGCTTCAGGATCAGACCCTGATCCACTTCAGGACTAGCAAACAGTCTGCACAACACCTGTTTCCTGGCCGAGGGCTCCAATGGCCCAGCTACGTCATCGGGAAAGGGAGTCTGGTTGTGCCCTCCCCTGAACTCTCCATCTGGAAGATTCTCTGGCCTCCTTTCCTCTCGTTTTTAATCTGACAGACGCTGTTGGACAGGGACCCTCAAAGCAGACCAAAGTTCATCTTTCCTCCTCTGCCTCTCGCCTTGCATAATCACAAGGGCAGTGGGAGGCTGGCATGGAGCAGGATGCCAGGAACTAAATGAGGGTCCCTGATCACTGGACCACATCAGTCCTGCCTTCCAACGTCTTAATTAGCCCTTCTCCTCCTGGCACACCCATTTACCTCTGGAACCCACGGAGGTGACAGGGTAAGATGCCACACTCACAGCAAGCACTCAACAAAATATTGGTTGCGGATGGCAGTCAAAGCCTGTTGGCTCATAGCTTGGCAATAGCATCAGTTTGGAAGTCTGGACACAGCAGCGAGATTTCAGCTCCCCGGTTCTGATGCAGGCAATTCTACCAGCGTTGTTCTGGGTGATAGTCAGCCTCCAGCTCAATTTGGGAGCAAAACGATCTTAACAAACAGAGGCAGACTTGACAGACAGGCTGCTGAGCCCGGGGACCAAGACACTGGATGAACAGGCAGAAGAGAGGAAGGGTATACAGCGACAGAAGAGAGGGATGCGCCATCCAGACAGCACAGGGCTGGTTGCACAGGGTGGCCCGCATGCTACCTATGACTGTGAAGCAGGCTTCAGACAGAACGACAGAGGGGCAGAAGCCATGAAAGGGGACGAGAGGAAAGGGAACAGAGAAGGACCTCTTTGGCATTCTGACACGAAGACAGACACAGTAGAAGCGGTAAGCAGGCTCAACAGTCACTCGGGAGAGGTTTCCAGAGACCATGAGTCTTAGCCCTGTCCTGTGGGGCACCTCTTGGACTTCAGTGACACACTGAAATTTGCCATTTTTCTAAGAGGACATTGATAAATACAATGGAAAGTCTGAATACATTTCCCCTCTGCATTCATTATCTCTGGCCCTTATCCACAGGCCTATTGCAGACTAAATTGGATTTTGGATCACTGGTACTAAGGCACTGCAATTAATTAACAATAGAAACATAATATTTATATCCAGGCCTAACAACATCTGACATTTAAACTATTCTGCCAGTCGGGCAAATTCCATTCGACAAATTTTCATTTTAATGAACATGACAGACCACAGCTTACATGATAGGCCAAAATGCAAAAGCAAGTTGATTTCTTGGCACATGCTTCCAAGGACTGGCCATGCTGTAGGAGGAAGAAGCTGGCCAACCATCAGAACAACAGAAAGACCTGGTCCACAACTCCACCCAGACAGACCAAGGGCATGCCACCCCTGTGACTCTTCTGAAAAAGATCCTGGGACAAGGCTGCCCTTATTTCCTACGTGAGCTCAAGATTAAAGGCTACATCTCATGATCCACTGGGTAATAGTTCTACCTTTGGGCTTCTGGTATTTTCCTTGGGGCACTAAAATCCCTTAGTCCTTTGTAATTAAAAAGTGATAAACATTTTCCAAGGCATCTAATAATATGCAAAATACACAAGAGTTGGATCTGACACAGCTTTTTCAATTGGCACAAAACTGGCCTTCCATATTTTGCCAGATGGTGTGTCTCAGTAAGTCCTCAATTTCTGACTCACTGAGGGCACTGTCACTATGATGCTGATGCAGAGATGGTATTAAATGCCATCTTATTTTGCATTATACTAACCATCGACCTAACATTTATTCTTGCTAAACTTTTATAGCTTAAGGAAGTTTTCGTTCTTCGGTGACTCATTAGTCAAGCTAACAGAAAGATGGCACAGACAAAGACAACGTAAGAGCCGTGTAAGTGTCCTGACCCCCAATGGCCTCTCCAAGACAGATGAAGGACGTATCAATGTCAAGAACAAGGTCAGTAAACAGATCTCCCAGCACAGAAAACTAGTGCTCCTTTCACAGCTACAGGCCTGAAGGAAACTGGGTGAAAATGGTGTAGATTTACCTACAGCCATCTCCACTACCCATAAAACATGTATGTAAATTTTCATCACTCATTACAACATAGAAGTTTCACAGACGTGGAAGGTAACAGTGAATGGTCCACAGCATCCCTTTTTAATGGACATGTAATATATGTCTAACTCATATATCTAAAACACCCGTTATCTCAGTCTCAAATGTCACTGTAAATGAAGCAGAGTAAAAATGCATTTTATAAGTATTATGTAAGCAACACTCCTTTGAGATATGGATTTTGCTCATGAGCTACAATCATCATCTGAAATATCCACGTTCATGCTAGTGATTCATCTTCAAGCTGTATATGTGGTCAGATGCAAAATAGTAACTATTATGTTCCATGCTGCTTTTAGTTATGGTCAAGATATCATACTATTAATTCCTGGAAAGATGAAAGCATTTCTTTTACACAACCTACTTAGGACCAATAAAGTATTATTCAAATCAAAAAAAAAATTGAAAGGGACAAGTACAAATGCTCATCTTAACAACAATATCTGATGTACAGACTATACATGCTATTTTGAAGTCTATTGCACAATAGGAACTACAGAAAGGTGGTTACAGTTAACAGTTAATGAGCAGGTCCAAGGTCTGAAAAGTGTAAATGGAAGTTTAGGGAAAAATCCAAGTCCATCTCTCTCCTCAATCTGTGAGCTACAAACCCAGTGGCATATGACAGCATCCACAAACGAAACAGCAAGGAGGAATCGATTCCTTTTTGGCAATATTCAAATATCTTTTAAATATCAGGTATGAAACATTTTTCAGACCACCAGATGCTTATATAATTTTGAAAAAATCAATTTTATGGAGCTGCTACAAGTAGTTTCATGTTTGTTAATGTCTTGTTATATTCTAGAGAGAGAGAGAGAGAGAGAGAGAGAGAGAGAGAGAGAGAGAGAGAGAGAGGACTTATAAACTTAAAATGTTTTTTTGAAATCTGGGAAGCAAAACAGGACCCAGGCAGAAATGACTGGGAAATGTTTGGCAGAACACGAATGAATAGTCTATAACTTTACTGTGCCATTGTGGGTGACATGCTCTAAAACGGCCATATCAAATTCTTAACACAAAAGACTTAACATGCTTATTGTTGTAAACAAGGGCATTTGGGTAAATGAAAGTTCCATCAAAGATTAATCACTGAATCCAAGGGAGCACAAAGTAAAGGGCTATAGACTGTCTGTGGTCTCAGTAATCGCTAATCTAATAATGGCGAATGGAGGGTTATTGTTGATTCCTTCGCCTCTGGTTCATAAATTAGATAAAGCAACCTGGCAGTTACAGTACTTTAGAGTTTTATTCGACTAAGTGATTTTAAAGCTATCTCAAACTATAACAAAGTCACAACGTGAATGACTGCTGAATTGTACCTTGCTTCCTGTCATCACGTTAAAACTTTTCGCTGGTGTGAAGTAAAACCCTTCCTGTTAACTAAAAGGACTCCAGGAAGCACAATTTCCATCTACAGGACCAAACCATTTAGACAGCAAGTGTCATTGATACAGTAGTATGTGATACTCTGTCTCACCAGGGCCGAGCTTGTAAAATATAAACTGTAAGAGCAGTCCAGTGTTATTTATTTCCTCTGAATCGAAACCCAGGAACAGGGGGGAATTTCTCTGCTTAATGATCTTTCATACCACATTTCCAATTTCTCTCCAAAAATTTATTGATCTGGAATACAAAAGTAGTTCCTTTCCCAACTGAAGAGGGTACAGAGCCCATAGCCAAGATTCCTTACAATATACCTCCCGGGGACAGTAAGAGTGGCATTGAGTCTACCAGGCAGCTGGGGTGTGGCAATGCCAGCCAGCCAAGGCACACTGAAAGGATGTGCTAGCTCAATCTCAAACCTTTTGATACCAGCAAGCATCCTGAGCCTGTGAGCACGGAGATGAGGCTCACCTCCCCCTGATTTGTTGCCCTTCTCAAAGGCAGTCTCTTTTCCCATGTTTTCCCCTGGGGCCCTGATATGGTTACTTTCAATTATCATGATAGCCCAACAAGAACACTCTCTCCCATCCCTCTCTCCATATTGCATTCACATAATAAGAATCTGCAAGCTGTTTTGTATGACAGTTGAGGGTTGTGCGCTGAAGCAACTTGTTCTGCCTGTCAGCCTTCAAGAAAGCACAGTGATGGGATACAATTGTGGTGACATTACCAGAGAAGTGGGTCAAAGCATGGTCACTTGAAAACAGAATGTCAGCTATTCTTTCTACTTCAGTAATTCGATGTGGTGATACTCAAAACACACTCAGAGAGAAAGAAAGGAAAGAAGAGAGTCACACCAAGACAGTTGAAAACGCTGCTAAAAGCACTGCTTCTGTGTGTCCCCAAGCAGTCTTTTCAGTCCCTTTAAGCATCTGGTGTGAGCCAGACACTGAGCCAGTAAGAGAATATTGAAGACAGACACAGCCTCTGCCTTAGCTTAGTTCACAGTCAAAGGTAAAAGCCAAGTACTAACATGTACCTGAGATTAATGTAAAATAACACAGGATGCAAAGACTTGAATAAAAGGCTAAAAACCAACTAAGTCACATGGGTCAGAAAAGGTTTCCCCATCAAAGGGACATTTAAGCCAAGGTCTGATGTGCACAGAAGCAGCCAGGTAAGGAATGAAGGGAAAGAGTGTTAGACAGCTTTGTCCTTAGAATGTTTCCTTTCAAAGAAACCACTGGGATAAAGGCAGAGAGAAATGAAACTATGCAGTCAATCACTGGGAGTAATTATCATTTCCTACCATTAAACCCTAGTTTAAAAAATTAATTAAACAATTTAAATGTCAGTATAACTGTCCTGTCTTACCACATAAAAGCAAAAGTTAATCATAAACACAATTCCTCATTCATCTATATATTAGGTAGATTTTCTTTTTAAAAACCCAATTTATCTTGACTATACTGATTAAAACCCACAGGTTATTTTTAAAAACATGTTTTGACAGCAGCAGAACTTGAAGCACATATACTACCAAGAGAAAATGTGTTCAAAGAACAAGTCCATGAAAATTAACACAATCAGTTGGTAAACATAATTCACCAAAAACCAGACACTGGGCTAGATATTCAAATTTTATGTAATATATATTTATATCAAAACATCACATGGCACCCTATGAACTATAAAATCTTAAGTATTAATTAAAATTTTGAAGTTAGATAAGTAAATGAACAAAATAACTGTTACCATCTACATGCCCCAGTGGGAAGAAATGATGAAGAAATGGGTTCTTTGGTCTAATGTTTGGGCCTAAAAATTCTGACTTCCTCTTGCAGAAAATTGTTTTGGATTATAATCCATGTCTTTCACAGCACACAACTTTTTTCCATGGGATCAACAAATTGGAATAAAGAGGGGGACCAAATATATTCATGAGTGTGCTTGCCCTTTCTGCTAAACCCCAGAGTGTGCCATTTAAATTATTTTCTTTCCAAACTCAAAATCCATCCTCATAATCCAAAATCAATTTTAAAACTTGCATTAGCATAACCAGGAGTTGAGTCTGGCTCTAAAAGCCCAGTGTCTGAGTTGGGCTACTAACATGGGAGAGTTTTGTGTTTAATGTCTGTAGCTATAAGCTACCAGCAATGGCTTCAGCAGATGCTTTCAACACAAAACATTTATAGTTACTGTGTGTAAAGACAATGTGCCAACCATTATGATCAGTGGCCTCGTTACACCTTTGAAGGATAGCAAACTATCCCACCCTAGCTATGCTGCCTTAACAGAAGGAAAGGGACTTAAAAACCAGCAGGAGCAACCAGCATTTTGTTTGAGTTTCCCTTCTTCTGGAAGATAGGAACTGACATGTTTATACTGAAGTCATCTTTCCATACAAGAAAGTAACACCATGGGCCAGACATTGAAATGGAAGTGATTGTGGACAAATAGAATTACACTAATCCTAGTCATATTTCTACCCAGTAAATTTTCTGAGCCCAGGCACCTTTACCCTGTCACACTATCACAATTTACTGTTCTTCATCCAACTTCCCATGTAAATATTCATCCCCAAATACACCTCTGGGTTTGGGTTTCCTTATGAGGGCCCATAGTTCATAAAAATATTAAATAAAATTGTATGCTTTCTCCTATTCTTTCTTACATCAATTTGCCCCCTAGCTAGGAAAGTTCTATTCCAGCATTAGGATACTCTGTTTCTAAGGAATTTACAAAGTGTGACGATTGGTCATCATAGAAGTGTTCATGATAAAGAAGTCATCCTTACAGAATCCAAAAGCACACACAGCAAAAGTAGATACAACCAAACATCCAACAAAGAATAGAAAGCTCCAAATGACATGAATAGTCACTTTCCTGACTATGGATGCTAAACTACAGTTCTGCAAAGTGTCATAATTAAAAGAGACTGGGTAACGTATACCCAGAAATCTATCTATCCCAGTCTTACAAATGCATGGGAATTGTCATCTGAAGGGAAATTTCACTTTTAAAAAATCTGAAAGTCCTTAGCTATGTTTACTAATCTGGTCATATTTGAATAAGTACCAGAAATTGCCTTTTATATGTAGTATGTTAACAGTCATTATTAGTTTAGCAAATACTTCCTAAGCATTGCACCAGGTTCCGTAGTAGGCCGTGAACTCCAGTGTCCAGCCGAGTCCTTCCCCTTATGGACAGCAGACTCTAGACCAGTGGGTCTCAACCTGGGGGTCAGAACCCCCTTTGGGGTCCCATATCAGATATTCTACACATCAAATTTTTACATTATGATTGTAACAGTAGTAAAATCAGAGGTTTAAAACAGTGATGAGATAATTTTATGGTTGGGGGCTGACCACAACACGAGAACCTGAATTAAAGGGCTGCAGCATCAGGAAGGTTGAGAAGTACTGCTCTAGACAGAGAAAGGGGAACAAACGGCATCTGCACTGTGTCAAAGGAGCAGAGGGAGAACCGACAGGGGACTCATTGAGCATGATCTGAAAGGGCTCACAAAGCAAGCAGTGCTTGGGCATTTTATATGGGATGCATACTAGTCATGTAGCTCTATGTCCAAGGGACTACATCATAGAGAAACAGCAAACGACGTGATACCTTTCCCTCCTCACCCATAACCTGGTGTAATTCTGAATAATGGAATAATATACTTTGGGATAGGGTTGTGGTGTCTCTTTGGAGTGAGGCTCCATTCTTCTACTCCTTTAAAAGAGCCAGGAAGAAAATCCACTATTTACATTTGCCTTTAGTGACACAAGATGGGGTAGATGTCAAAACCATGCAGCTCACTAAACTGGGAGAAGAACTTCCTCAAAAGGTACAGGACACAAAACTATTATTCTGCATAACTTCCATGATTCCTGGGTTGAAAACAAGGGGGTTAGCTCATGACCCAAGCCAGAACACAAAAGTGTCTGATAATGTAAGAGACTAACACAAAACCAAGGGGTCTCCAAAGATCATAAAAGCACCTGGAAATGCTTCTCTTCTTGGAAGATTCTGAATATTTCAGACATTGCCAACTACACCCTGGAGGCAAAGTTAAAGTGTGCAGGAACCCAGGCAGTAGGATAAGGAGTTAAGATACAGCTGCCTACTCCTATTAGTGGGACAGCTGCAGGGCTGGAGGAATGTAGTTCACTTGGACCCAGTCTGGTTGGAAAGACATAGGTTTCAAATAAGGCTAGACAGAACAGATAAATAAAACTTTGGAATAGTCACACAATGGAACATTACACAGCAGTTAAATCAAATAAGCTAATGCACAAAAGCATGAGCATGATACATCACTCGGTACATCACTGTAAAGGAAGGAAGAGAAATAATGTCTATACTTGTTTCCCAGTGTGTATTTAAAAAAAGAACCTGAGATGAAATAAAAGAAACGAAGCCATTTTAGTGTCTAAGTGATGAGAACATAGGTTAGGTTGCAGGAAGAGGAACCAAAAAGAAACTTCACCTCTGACTGCTTAAATCAGTAAATAGGTTCCCTACACACACACACACACACACACACACACACACACACACACACACACACCACAATGTTATCCTCTTTAATTCCACTAAGAATTAAGAACCAAAAGAAGGCTAGAACAACGTGCAGTTGGTTGGAGTGCAAAGCAGCATCACTGGGAATCGCCACCCACCAGGTTCTTAGGCATGGACCTGGGTGCTGACCACACAAAGGCCATTAACAAGGCATCATGAATAATCTTAACTTTCTGTGCACATGGACATTTATGGCTAGACCAGAAAGACAGACATCAGAATGTGAGCAATGATTCCCTACAGGTGGCAAGACTGCCAGTGAGATCATTTCTACAGTGAACACACTGCCTCTGAGGGGAGAGACAAAGCTGCTGCCTTTATTACTCCACATCATGTTAACGACTCCCAGGGTGGAGGGAATGAGACACTCCTCACTCTCCTCTGTTACCTTTCCCTGGCTCCCAGAACACAACTGCTATCCCAAGACCACCAGGAAAGGATGGGAACACTGAAGATACTCCCTTCCATCTCTGACGGGCTGCACAGACATTTATTTCTGATTTTTTTTCTTATGTATGAGCCATTCCCTCTGCTTGTTTCAGCCAACCTAAATTAGGTTTTTGGTAACTTACAGCTGAAGGTATTCTGTCACACTTCATGATATACATTATGGTGCGATTTGATTAGCAATATCCACTAATCCACCATTAATAAATAAACCGAGGTAACAGATTAACATATTAAATAATATATGGTTGCTTTAGGCTGAAAAGCCAATCTAGAATATTTATTTTGTTAAGCCAGTGGAGCCTGAAGAAAGATGTGGCTAATTGTCCCACCAGCTTCTGGCTTTATAGTTATCTTCCAAAGTTCCTGCAAAGCATGGCCAAGGAGAAGCAGCTAAAAGAATCCCAAGTCTACAGATGAGGCCTGCCTACAGTGTGGGAAAAAATTAGGCACATAATCCCTGCTGAAGCTTATGATGTGGCCCAGAATCTCCAGCCATGGGTATAATGACATTCACAGGCAAAGAGCCTTCATTAGTATGTACCAGAGAAAAATAGGATTAAAAAAAAAGATGGAGGAACCCTAAAAGTTTAACAATTGGGAAAGGTTAAGGTGTACTAACATTGTGTTCTAACAAAGGCTATATTGGCAACAATAGGATATGTCAAAATACACCCAGTACGATGATGCGTGAAAGGGACCGGTCCCCACGAGGAGCATAAAGGACAGACAAGCACAGATGGGTGCTCGCCATCCAGATGTGCTAGCTGAAGACATCGGTGAGACCAGGCAAGGGTGACACGCAATGGCCGTTTTATTTAGAGAATATTCCTGCACTTTAAAAAAATCTAAAATAAATGAACTTATTTATGCATTATGTAAGATAAGCTAGTTAGCAAGTTAAACAGCCACATCTTATAGAATGTTGGTCTCATAGACTCCAACCTTGTGTAATATCTGTCCATAGACTCAAGGGAGTTAGCAAGAAACAATTTATTTTTGTGTTTTAAAAATAGACTGATGCCAACAGCTGCAAGCTATGCTATGAAGAATGATATAGAAATTTGATATTTTCAAGTAAATTTGCATTACATAATGCAGTATGTTTTCTTTAATCCCATAAATACAGTTTTGATGCTGCCAATTTGAGAAAAATATTGACATTTCCTTAAATTAGTCTATTCTCCATTGAAATTCACCCCCTTACTTGAAACTGAATGATCTTGAAAACAATAAAGTTGAGTGTTAATTTGCTGCATCACTGAGGAAAAGAGGGCTCCTCGCCATCAGATCCCATCACACAGAAAAAGAGCAGCTACCAAGCAAGTCAGCCTTCTGATGGCATCCGCCAGGAGAGATCCAGCCCCTAATCAAAGACCTGGGTCCATACGCAGGCAGGCCCGCCAATGGCCCGCAGTGTGTGCCTGAGCATTCATTTAAGCCTTGGGCTTTCATTGTCTCTCTGGTAAGGCAGAGGTAAGCAGGTGCTATGGGGAGGAACTGAGAACAAGCGAAGGTCTTGTTTCCGTACCTGGCCCACACCCATCTGGCCTAAGGACGGTATCCTAATTTGGTTTCTACACTGATGTGGGGACACAGCTGTAGACCTGTGTCTGACTACCTGGAATATTAGATTTTTAAGAAGGCCTCAATATTTTGCTTAAGAATTAATGTTGAATCTTGATTCCCCAGTACTGACCTGACTCTAATTCCTTTAGGGAAAATCTCTTATACCATGTGTCTGTTTTGCCTACTTCTTTCATACTTAAAGTATTTTGATTAATAATAAAAATACCCCCCAAAGATTCCTGCTGTATACCAGGAAATATGCTATGTGATTTTATATATTTTCTTATTTAATACTCACACTCACCAATAAGGTATAACACCTTAATATCATCATTTTCAGATGAAGAAATTGAGGTATAAAGAGACAGAAAAGTGCTATCAAAATACAAAGTATGCTTCAACAATCTGCATAACTTGGCATGATCTATATTCATATTTTCTCATACAATAACAATGACAGTGATTGAAACATCACCACATCATCAATCATTATCAACATTATCAATAAATCCTATGCTCTACCAAACACAGCACATGATGCTTTTGAAAACATCTTTCCTGTGTTCACAGCGCCTGCCCTTGTACTCTTTTCGTGTAATGAAGAAGACAGCCAAGTTCCTACACGGCTGAACTAAAAACACAGATCTATCTACAGTTACCCATCTACAGTTACTCTTCAGCAGAACTCCTCTACCCTTGGCAATGGATGCTGGGGAGTGCCAGGATTTCAGAATGACCTGCTCCAAGCTCTGGCATCACTGAAGTGAAAAATGAGTCTCCACATACATGTCAGGTGCAAGCCAGAGCTGGACCCCGAGGTCTCCCAACTGCTGCAGTGTGTGTGTGTGTGTGTGTGTGTGTGTGTGTGTGTGTGTGTGTGTGCCCTCTGCCCCCTGAGACCGTGGGATATTATGTGCTTCCTTCAGAGCTGGTCAGGGAGGAGAGGACCTGTGGCCTAAGACAAGCTGGCCATGACTTTTCATGCCCTATCTAGAGCCCACTCCCAGTGCCATTCTTTTGCAATGGACTCCAAGATCAAGGAAGAAGTGTGTGCTCAGTCATGTGTATCTCTTTCAGACTGAAGACACAGCAGACCTAGTTCATGCAAACATTATTCAAATCAGCAAAACACCTGAATTTTTAAATTAAATGTACATCTTTCTTACTTATATACTAGATAAAAATAACATGCCTCATATATAATTAAAAAAATAGAGGTTTGAGGCTACTGAATTAAAAATGCACCCAGAATTATGTAATCCGTGAAAAATAACTGTTGTTTATTCTGTTTTGGTTTTTAAGCTTTCTCTTTGATGACAAATATTAATATTTATCATTTTTCGGGTGTTGGACTAATGAGAATCTTAAGTGTTTATGAGAAGGCATTTAAATATTACAGTACTGCAGATGTGTTTGTTTTCTGATTTATAGTCCTGTCTTTGGCATCAACTAGCATTTATTTTTTATGCTGAATCCTAGGTGGTGGGGTGTTCATTGACATTTTTAGTAAACTCTACACACCCAGAACTGATGGTCTTGTTATTTATAGGATGATAAAGTGAATACAAGATTTTACCAAATAACATATGAGCAGAGCTGACCTGAGATTTTTCAATGTTAAAACTGACAGACTGTTCAATGTTAAAACTGTTAGCTGCAACTATAGGCAGACAGGTCTACTGCCCCACATTCTGTCTCAGGTAGAATCTTGTGAGTGATATGTCTTACAGCCACCCCACTTGGTACCCACAACACCTCCAAGCTTAGCGGTGTTATCATCTCTGCTTACGAATACCATTCAGCACAGAGGGGTTACGACCTTTGCTCAAAATGGAAAATTCTCATGTAATATGAGAAACAAAGTCACAAGTCAGTCTTCAAAGTAAGATGACAAAGATGCTTCATATGAGTGAGTCCTTCATTGATGGTTCAGCACTAAAAATTCCTGTCATCTGTTCAACATGCACAAGCCATCTACCAAGATAAACAAACATCAGGACAATCTTGACTTTCAGATCTTTGTGGTAACAGTGTGGCTTAAATGGAATGTTTAGTGACGGATTGTTCATTCATCTAAGACTGGATGAACAGGAGCTAGAGAGGAAAGGCAGACAATATTGCTATCACACCATTTGTGAGCCCTAACCTTGGAAGGAAACTGGCTATGCAAGCTCAGAAGATGTCAAGAATGACTCCTTACCCCTACTCTCCATCCGGTAAAAATCGATAGACCAGAGAAATAATTCATTGCAGCATGAACAGTATAGATATGAACTGGGGCAGTGTACAGCTTAACAATGAACTCTAAGTTTAGGGACCAACACTGAGGAAATGGCCACAGGTGAATAGCCACTACACTTCCGTCCTTTTGTAGTACGTACACTGTGGAGCAAATATAGGTTCTCATCGCCACATTATAGGTAAGATAAAGACTGGAGTTTTGGTTGGTGGCTTTTTGTTTGTGTTTTTAATTTTAAGTCTAGACGTCAAGGAAACAAAACATACAGGACCTAGTTCTGAGGAAACTACAGTCAATACCATGCTACTGACTCCATATATTGAGTCACTTTGCCACCTTAGAAGCAGTTTTCCAAGTTTCAAATAAGGAAGTACTAGTGAGATGAATCTGGTGGGAGTCATAAAGCTCTTTTTTAATGAGTCTTGAATCCCTGATCAAAACATACTACATCATTTCTTCCTTCAGTCAATGTTCTTTTTTTTTTACTGGATATTTTATTTATTTATATTTCAAATGTTATCCCCTTTCCCAGTTTCCCCTCCAGAAATGCCCTATCTCATTCCCTCTCCCCCTGCTTCTATGTGGGTGCTCCCCCACCCACTACCCACTCCCACATCCCTGCCCTGGAATTCTCCTACACTGGGGCATCACAGGACCAAGGGCCTCACCTTGCATTGATGCCAGATAAGGCCATCCTCTGCTACATATGCAGCTGGAGCCATGGGTCCCTCCACGTGCACTCTTGAGTTGGTGGTTTAGTCCCTGCGAGCTCTGGGGGGTCTGGTTTGTTGATATTGTTGTTCTTCCTATGGAGTTGCAAATTTCTTCAGCTCCTTCAGTCCTTTCCCTAGCTCCTCCATTGGGGTCTCCCTGCTAAGTCCAATGGTTGGCTGCAAGCTTCTATATCTGTATTTGTCAGGCTCTGGCAGAGCATCTCAGGAGACAGCTATATCAGGCACTGCTATATCAGCAAGCACTTCTTGGCATCTGCAATACTGTCTGGGTTTGGTGACTGTATATGAGATCAATCCCCAGGTGGGGCAGTCTCTGGGTGGCCTTTTCTTCAGTCTCTGCTCTGAATTTTGTCCGTGTACTTCTTCCTGTGAATATTTTGTTCCTCCTTCAAAGAAGGACCGAAGTCCCCACACTTAGGTCTTTCTTCTTCTTGAACCTCATGTGATCTGTGAATTGTATCATGGGTATCCCGAGCTTCTGGGCTAATATCCACTTATCAGTGAATGCATACCATGTGTGGTTTTTTTGTGACTGGGTTACCTCACTCAGGATGATATTTTCTAGTTCTGTCCATTTGCCTAAGAATTTCATGAATTCATTGGTTTTTTTTAATGGTTCTACTATTTTTTTCTTTTATTGGATATTTTCTTTATTTACAATGCAAATGTTATCCCCTTTCCCAGTTTCCCCTCCAGAAACTCGGCGCATGCCTTTAATCCCAGCACTTGGGAGGCAGAGGCAGGCGGATTTCTGAGTTCGAGGCCAGCCTGGTCTACAGAGTGAGTTCCAGGATAG
>BDUI01000003.1:1770515-1782174 GCA_002335545.1 Apodemus speciosus | reverse complement strand
TATGTTCCATATGTATACATTATATATGTGTATGTAGTACATTATATATGTATATATTGAATTATATATGTATGTGTGTATAATGAATTATTCATGTGTGTATAATGAGTTGTATATGTGTATATGTGTATGTATAATAAGTTGTGTATGTGTGTATGTGTGTGTAGACAGCAAACAGTTGTAGGTATGTTTTCCACATTGACTATTGCTTGTCACTGATTTATTATTCACATTGAATCTATACTTTTAAAAATATGCAAACATTTTATTTCCCCACTTTAGACTGCTAAGTGATTTCCCAAATTCCCTTGGAAGAAAGGTCAAGCTTCTTGTAGACGCTGGACTGTGTATAACATCACTTTCTTATTTTCTCTCTATTACTGGGAATAAGCACCACGAGGAAGAAAGTTTAAGTTTATCATAAGGCTTGCAGTCCTTCCTGAAAGGACATCAGGGCAGGAAATAAAGCAGAGACATTAGTAGATTAGGCCTACTGGCCTGTTTCTTATGGCTTGTTCAGCCTTCTTCTTTATACAACATAGGACCACAGTGCAGGCTGGGCATTCCCACATCAATCATTAATGGGAAATGGCACACAGACAGGCCAACAGGCCAGTCTGAGGGAGGCAACTCCACAGCTAAGGATCCCTCTTCCCAGACGGCTAGTTGTGCTACATTGAGAAAGTAGTCAGCACAGTCCTCCGTGCTGGTCTGTGTGACCTCACTTTGTCACCCTCTTCAGTCATGGAATCTCGTGCCGGGGTGCCCAGACCTCCGCTCTACTCACCAAATCTCAGCACCCTCTCCTTCCTTTTCCTCCTCCCCTCACTGTACCTAGACCATGCCACCACTCAGTGCCATGATCGCCTAGGCAGTCCCATCACTGCTCTCCACACTGGGTCCAGAGCTGAGGGCCTAGAGAAGGCAGGAGCCAGCTGTACGCCTGTGTTCGGTGCTTAGGGCTGGCCTTCACTCCTTCACCTCCCGACCCTTCCTCCGCGCTCTGCCTGGGAGCCCCGTTTGCTCCTCCTTCTCTGTCTGTCACTGAGTAATTGAAAATGATGCTTGTATCACTACTGTCAACTTGAGAAATAAGTCCCTGGCTATTGCCCCTCAATCACTCACAAACTGGAGGACAACTGCCTGAGTTTAACCTGAGGATCCCGGGCCAGGTTCTCTTCTGTTCACTGACATAAGCCAGCTGCTTTCCAGTCTGTGTTTAGTATCTACATGGAACCATGGGTCAGAGACTTCTCAGCAGGCAGTGCTTGCAAGAAACTTCTACCATCTCCCTGACCATAAGAATGTCACCAGGCTGACAAGATGGGGTTTCAAGAGTGACAAAACTTTGAATTTTAAATATTATGGCCCACCTTTCTTACTCTAAGAGGACAAATAAAAAGTCATTTTATTTTCACATGCCAAGTTTATATAACAATAACAAAATAAGGCATATCATTTACCTATCTACTACAGACTAACTGGCAGAAGCCTCAAAGAGCTGGGATTTGACTCCAGACCACCACATGACTGATATGCATTGCCTTTATCTGTGTTTTTGTCTCATCTGAGAAGTCGAAGACTTGGGCACGTCCTTATATACAGCTCTTGGAAGATGACCTCAGAGGCTGGGATTTCTCTCTGCCATGTTCACATTGAAAGTGACATAACCCTGCATCTTCCATTTCAAAGCTGCATTTGCACATTAAAAGGGAGAAGTGAATTTGAAGGAAAGGCTATGGGAGCAGAGCTCTGGTGTGCTAACGAATGCAAGTCCACAAACGTGTTCTCCGCCAGTGCTGGAGGAGGTCACAGAGGTTGATGGGGAGAACTCCGTGCCTAGTGACTTGTTCTGAGTGTTTAGCCAATAATTTCAAAGTTTGGCCAACGGGTTAGAAAGCTGTTATGCCATTACCTAATTATCCAGAAGTCATCTCTCACACGGAAAGGTGAGAGGTGCTTGCTTACATATCTGTGAATACATAACTGAAGGGCCCAGGGTCTTCTCAAACCAAAGTTTTGTGTAACACACACGCCACGTATATTTCCAATACCTCATATCAGAGTGTTAGATTGTGATATCTGTGAATGTAAAAACAGCATCAAAACCTCATTTTCTCATCGCTGAAGGAACCAAAAAAAAAAAAAAAAAAAAAAAAACCTGTCTAAAAAAAAAAAAAAAAAAAAAAAAAAAAGGATTGGGAACCAAAACAAAACTAGTGCCAAAAATAGAAATGGAACATATTGACGCTGAACAGACAAATTAAGGTAAGAACACAAAAGCATCCATAGCGCATGCACCAGATATTTACAGGAATGACATGGGGTAAGGACAGCAGGAGGCAGCAAGCACTGCCCTGACCATAAAAAGCAGCTCTAGGAAGCCTCAGGAAACCCACTTCCCTTAGAGACAAGGCTTGAGAGAAAGGGTGCTGGCTGACTTGTTTCTAAAATGAAAGTGATGGAGAGGTCCCCAAGTCCTTCCAGCTCCGTCACACGGGGCACTTTTTATAATGTCTCTCACACCTAAAGAGACGAGCACTTAACGATGCTCAGGAAAACGCTTGTTGAATTAATAAAATAGGAAAACTTTCCTAGCTTAAAAAAGAGACTTTACTGACCCTAGCGAGTGGCTTATAAAGAACAAATCTTGGGAAGGGGGGTGGGGGGGATAGCATTATCTAAATAGCTACCCATCTGCCATTCCTGAGAGCTGATTGCCACCGGAAGTAAGATGCTGGGGAGTAGTTTCATTCCTGATATAAAGCAACGGTGTGACCTCAGACAAACTACTCTGCCTCACAGAGACCAGTTTCCTCATCGCTGAAATTAAGGTGCAGTTAAAAGCTATTTGTAGCTAACATTTTTGAAACCTTTACTCCCACTAATTGTTCCGAGAGATCTCTGCACTGGACTTAAGTAATCTCAAAAGGTTTTGTAGCACTAGCATTTAGTGTCTAATTACAGAAGCACAATTGTAAAACTGAAAGGTTTTATATTCTATAGTCTTATAGGCCAGAGTTTCTGAGTTCTGTGAGGTAGGGTCATTTGCTAGAAAAAAACACTCTTAAACAGAAGGCGTTACAAATTCCATTACTTCTATTACCCAGGTGGCTTAACTTGAAAAAGTTACTTAACTTTCCTAACTTTTGTCCCCTAATCAGTTCAATGAATAGAAAAAAAATGATTATCTCTACCATATTGCTTTAAAGGAGATTAATTACAACTGAATCTAATATGCAATAAAATGGCCCAATTTTAATATGACTGTGATACCTTGGACAGCCTTCTTTTCAAGGTTTTTTGTGGGGGGCAGGGAACTACAGAATGATTTGGAGACCATGTGAACAGGCTTTAACAAAAAATTCATATACAATACTTTGAATAACATTTGTAATCAGAAAACAAAAAGAGATGGGGGAAATCTTTACCAAGCATTTTTTTTTCTTACTCCTAGCACAATTAAGCAGGTGGACAAAGAAGGCAGCCAAGAAGGCAGGGCATGTGGGAGTCGTAGTTCTAAGGGAAGCGACTACCTCCCGGGGTAAGCGAGACTTCAGTTCCCAGAAGACATCTCGTCGGGCCAAAAGGCACGTTGGTAGCTGAATACCAGGCCGGTTGGGCGCAATTAGGCGGGAGGGACTACAAGTCCCAGAACCCTCCGCAGCCAAGGTCTTGTGCCATAAAATGGAGCCTGGAAAAGGAGCTTTCAGGTACAATCAGCTTAAGCACAGGCGCTCTTATGGCTGCCCTTGGCAGAACAGGCCTGATTAGTGTTTCTCTAAAACTACCGCTGTGTATTTTCACCAAGTTTCTGAGACCGAAAATAAGCAGTTTTCAATTGACAGACTTTCAGGGGCCTGTCCCCTGTGCTGATACAGCCGCAAACAGCATCTCTGGTCCACTAGAGCAGGGAGCATTAGGCTGGTTTTTCTCCCCCTGAGGACCGCTGAGCTGGCCGTCCACGGTCGTACGGCAGAGCCAAAGGGGGCTTAAGTTCCAGGAACCTGCCTCCTTCCTTATAAATCGGTTACACCTTTCAATTCCCCAGTGTAAAACGAAAATTAAAAAACCACAAAGGCGTGGGGTCCAACCAGTGACGAGTTCTCGAACCACAGTGACTTGATGTGGGTTTGTTTCTCTTTATTGTATGTTTTAAACTTATGAAAATGCAAATTCTTTCCCAAAACACTGTTCTCTGTGAACCCTGTTCTGCAGCTGCCCTAGCACCTGTTCAAAGCTGTTGGGACACCTAAGTTAGGTACAGACCTGTTTGGGTCAGGGCTTCCTGCCACTTGTCTAAGGAACTGACGAGCTACTCGAAAGTAGCCACAATGACCCCCTCTTGGGCCTGCTGTGGGGACCCGGTGCCTCAGTTTACCCCGAGGGGCGGGTTGAGGCTAGGACTTGTGCTCGAGAGCTGGGGCGCCTGAGTCCATCCCGAGAAGTCTAGTCAGGTGGGCGAGTCCTCCTGACAGACGGCCACCATCAGGCGAGCGGTGCTGGCCTGTCCCCGCCCCCGCGGGCCGCAGGGGAACTGTCCAGACACGCATGGAAACCCAGCCCGCGCCCCACAGTCTGTTCCACTTGGGCTTTGCTCCCGCGCCCCTACCTTCCAAGATCTTGGCGGCTTGAATGAAAGGCAAGAGGGCGGGAGCGCGGGACAGGAGTGCCGCCTGAGCTTGTCCCCACTGGGGTGGACCTGGGAGCTGACGGGAAAAGTCCCACAGCAGGCCCAAACGGGACGGACTACAATCCCCACAGCAACCTGCGGTAAGGGGCGGAAGCCAAGATGGCTTCTCATCTGGAGACAGGCGCAGGAGCCAATAGGCGAAGAGCACTAGACCACGCTGTACCAATCGGAAGCCAATTCTTAAAGAAGCGTGGTGAGACTCCGCTTTGAAAGGAAGGTTTGTCATAAATCACACAATCTTTAGCTTTTAACAAATGGAAAAAGAAACACTGTTTTTCTCTTTAAATGAAAACCTGCTCAGTAGGTTTCCTTGCTTTCCTCTGAAAAGAGCTAACTGCTGCACTTCCTCTCCCCCCTCTGGCTCCTTCTTGATTACTTAAAACTTTTGTAAGTCCCTACTTGATCTAAGATATAGCTACCCTTGACCTCCCCTGACATCCTAGCAAAATCCCATCACAATCTTTCTGTGCCTTCTTCCCTGTATCCTCTGTCTTTGTAATAGTTTTAAAGTAGGCTCTTGCCACAAAACACTACAAGTTGTTTATTTGTGTTTTTTATTGTCTTAGTGTTCCCCTGGGATAGAAGACCTTGCAGAAGTAGATTTTTATTTATCTACAGTCTTTCTTACACCTGGGGGGAGGAGGACGAAAGCATGAGGCCAAAAAAAAGTGAATAAGTTTTGAATAAATGAATGATAGCTGTCCCATGAATGTCAATTAAACTCGTCTTTTATCACCAAGGGTCTTTTATTATTGCTCTTTTTCATTTTAATTCAAAATCGTTTCCTCAACATATTCCATACCAGATGCCATGTGAATGCTGGGAAAAAAATCATTGACTTAGCCAATTTTGAACCTAAACATGTTCTGAGTTTAGTAATGCATGAGGAAAAAAACCACAATTTTCACAAAAAAAAAAAAAATCAGTTGCAAGTTGTAGAGCACCGTAATGATTGTCACATGATCATGCAGGTGTTTGCTGGACTATACAACCACACATTGTTCTTTCTTCTTAGATATGTCCCACTCTATTTTCTTCCATTCCTTCCCAGATCTGAGTACAAGGAAAGAAAAGTATTTGCTAGTCTGCCTTAATGTTTTGAAAGTGAGTCAATGAGCAGTTCAATGCTTGAACAAACCCTAAAATATCCACAAACATTCTTTCCCCTTTTCTTTCCTTATATGTGGGGAATTGCAGTGAGTCTCAGCTCTCTTGTCCTTTCTAAATTCAAACCCCATGAAGAGTAGCAAGGTGGACACAGCAACCTGGTGGAGTATTCTGATGCCCTTGCAAGCTTGACTCTCAGAGAATGTTACACTGGAATGTGGTCAAATTATGTCTACAACACTAAGAATTAAGAGAATTGTGAATTAGGAAGAAATTGAAAAGAATTACAGTTAAAATAGCAAGAAATACAGGTCAATATGTATAGGGACTAATTTTATGCATAAGGATTAAAACCCCTTCCAGGCTGCCAAAAATCTGATTCTGTCAGTTTAGGGTTATTTTGTATAATACAGTTCTTTGAAGATTTTATAAGCATAGAGTTGGCTCACCAGTTCCAGCTTTTCTCAAGCCGATGAGCATGAGTGATTTCACCACATGTGTCTACTGTCTAGAACAGTGCCAAACTCAATATGGAATAAAGTCACTGGACCATATGACATGGGAAATCTCAACACTTAAGCCACTCCCAACGCAGTACCAGCCTATAGTCATTACATTTCCTACTTAGAGATGACTGTGAATATATTTAATGTAGTTGTTCTAATGGCGGTTTGTAGCATTGGCAGACAGCATGTTAGCACAGTGATATGAAAATAAGCATTCGGCTGTGGATATTTCTGGGTTAAAAGTCAGCACTGACCTTCAGCAATACATACATCTATAAAGAACACTTAGGACATGGCACTGCTCTTGGATCCAAAGCTAAGTACCAAGATAGTCAACTGGAAGGTTATAATCTAATCTACAGACTGACTGAATAAGCAGTAGAGTTTGGGTTTTTCCAGAAATAGGTCCTGAGGCAGCTATTCAACATAGAGTTGTTTATTGTACAGGCAATTACACCAAATACCATGAAGAGAATGGGAAAGTAAAACAGGAATGGGAAAATCATGAAAAAAACAAAACAAACAAAGCCAAACAAGTGCCCAGTCCACCATGTTACTTGTAGTGAAAACTGCAGCTCAGTCCTCCGGGAAGATCTTGAAAAGCAATACTTAATTGAGTTGTCTAACTAGGGGAGCTAAAGACCTGAGCTATTGACGCACTAATTCCCATCAGTCTGTCAGGGCTGCTCTGTGGGAAGGGGCTGCCAGGGTAAGTTCTGGGTTGTCAGGCATGCATATGAGTAGACAGAGTAGACCCAGTGGACACAGAACATGGGAAATAGAAGCCATGCCTTTGGATGTAAGAGGGCAGGGCACCAAAAGGGATCTTCTTACAACAGTGTCATGAAGACTAATAAAAAAAATAATTGTCCCAAATGAATTAGATAGGTATGAAGCATTGTGTGCATATGTGTGTGCACGTGTGTGTATGTGTATACCAAGCTGCTTAGCACTTCACTTTACCCTTTTATCTTTATCATAGGAACAATTAGTGTAGCCTTTCCTTTCTAAAATGGGAAATAGGAATGCTTGAAAGTCTATGGTGAGTAAGGCAGGTAGATGGGGGAGGAGACTTACAGAAAAATACTGCTGTAGATTTGTTCATTTTTTTCCCTCATGATCTAAAGAAATGCAAGAGCATCGAGGGAGGAGGGAGGGGGAAAGCAAAGATATAGCTAATCTGTGGACCAAGGAGACATGTGTGTGTGTGTGTGTGTGTGTGTGTGTGTGAGAGAGAGAGAGAGAGAGAGAGAGAGACAGAGAGAGAGACAGAGAGCATGCGCGCACGCTCGTATGTGTAAAATCCAAAAATATCTTAAAACAAGGAAAGTAATGTTTTATCTTTTGTCGTATGACATACAGAGAGATTGGCACATTCAGCTGTCTTGAAGTGTTCCCATTTCCTTCACAAACCTCTGCTTGTAATAATGGAGTTTTTCTAGCTTTTGGAAAAAATCTGCTTGCTAGCAAGAACAAGAACCATCTGATGACATCTTAAATATTGTCTGAATTTTCCTCTATTTTTCTATCACTTCATCTTATTTATTCTTTTGCTTTTCAAGTTAAATGGATTGCTTGGGTGGCTTTGCTCATTAGATATTTAGGAGATCAGTATATTTCCTATAGTTAGAGAACATATGTATGCTTTCTCTTTCTAACTATGCATCATAAATAATCACACTTAATCCTTCTTCCTGCCATCTTCTGCAATCATCTCCCAGTTACCTAGAACATACGGTACATAAAACTCAGCTCAGTGTCCAAGCTGTGATCTCACTAGGGTGGCCAGAGATAAGCTGCAGTTTCTCATTACTTTCTTTCAAGAAATGCTGTATCCAAGCACATGGCCCCAGGTTCACTGCAGCACTAAAGGCATTATATCATTCTCAGACTTAAAAATCCATTAAGAACATATTCTTAAAATTAAAAAGCTGTATTTCTTTAGTAGAGGACTATTTTAGTGTGCTGCCTGTTGCTGTGATAAACGCCATGAACAAAAGGGTTTGTTTTAGCTTACAAGTTGCAGATTCCCTCCATGATGAAGGGAATCCAAAGCCAAACTGTAGACAAGAAGTAAAACAGTGATAACGTACTACGTTCCCTCCCTTGGTTTGCTTAACTACCTTTCTTATATGGCCTAGTCCTGTCTGTCCAGTGATGGCATTGCCCACAGTGAGCTCTGCCCTCTCATATCAATCAACAGTCAAGAAGAGGACCCACAGATATGGCACAGAACACTCCAGTGGTCGTTGAAATAGAGTAATTAGAAAGGGCCTCTCAGAAGAGGTGTCATTTGAACCAAGGCCTGCCTGTAGACATGATTTTGGAGAAATGAGGGGATGATCCATGTGAAAACCTGTGGAAGAAAATTTCAGAGCAAGTAGTGATTACAACATCTTTAAGATACAAACCAGCTCTGCATGATGGAAGAATAATCAGGGGTCACGTTAGTGACATGACATCAAAGGTCACAGAGGTCGCAGTATAGGGAAATGGCTAAATGGCTAAATTAGTTCATAAATTTAGTAGTCAGACAGTGCATACATAATATCCATTTGTGTAAACCTAAAAGGACTAGGTATTGCACACACACACACACACACACACACACACACACACACACACTATGGTAAGTATTTAATCTCAATCGGGGGCTTCTGCCCTGCTTTAGATCATTCTTTTCCCACATAAAAGACATGCAACTTTTATATTTACAATAAGCCTTAATCAGCACTAGAGCTGGACAGATATCTGACCTCTAAGCTATTTGTATCTACTTCTTTATCAGCAACCTGGAGTTATACCTTGCCATGTTCCATTTGGGTTGTTTTTAACTCCAATTAGCCAACCCTCCTGGGCATGTTTTCATGACTCATCTAGTCCTTGGCACAGTCTCTTCTCTCCACCTTCTTCTTCATCCCTCTCTGTCTCCTGCCTTAGACCCCAAAGCCCAGGAGCCAAAACTCTACCTACTTCTCTTCTGCCCAGCTGTAAGCTGTTGGCATCTTTATTCAACCAATAGTTCTAAATTAAGAAGCAAGATGACAAAGCATCACTTTGTGTACATGAGGAGTCTCTGGTCCATGAGGCAACCAGAACCAGTATTTAGCATTATAATATATAGCAAGAGACAAAACCTCAACACACACACACACACACACACACACACACACACACACACACACACGCACACACACACACTTATTGTTGTTTATAAGCCCTCCGATACAAACATAACACAGATAAGTTTTGTAGTGTGTAGAAAAGCACATGCCTGTACAATCTGGTATACACTGCTGATGTGTTCTTGGGGCAGCATCCTGTCAACAAATGTTACTACATACCCACAGATATAACAAGCAAGTACACTAAGAATTTTATATCTGGTGGCCTAACCTTTCAGTTTCCAGTTTTCTTTGTTTGACTGTTTGTTTGTTTGCTTGCTTGCTTGCTTGTTTGATTGGTTGGTTGATTGATTGATTGATTGATTTTAGAATTGTAGATCTATGCTTACACTGGCAAGTTTGCTCCTGGGAGAATTACAAGTGATTCTGATGGACACTTGGAAGAAGGAGACAGCACTTATATTAGGAGAATCTTTCTTTTGGCTGTGCATCATTCTAAACTTCTGAACATTTTTTAAACCATGTATTAATTACTTTTACTACTGAAATAATATAAATTTAAATTTTTAATGGAAACAAATTTTTTGTTAATGTAGTCTTTGGATATCAAATAATAAATTAATAAAATGGATAATATTAACAAAATATTTTCAACAAAAAATAAAGATTTTTTTCTTTTATGTGTGTATGTGTAGTCATGATTGTGTACATGTGAGAGGATTCATGTGTGTATGTGAGAGAGAGAGAACAAGAGAGAGAGGTAGAAGGAGAGGGAGGGAAGGAAGGAGAGAGAGAGAGAGAGAGAGAGAGAGAGAGAGAGAGAGAGAGAGAGAGAATACATATATGAGGGTCAGGGATCATCCTGAGGGCACCATTCCTCAGGTTCCTTCTACCTTGTTGCTAAAGGTCCTGTTCCCCAATTGGCTCTTGATCTGTTAGTAAAGAAAGGGCAATTGTTGGATGAAAGGTACAGGCAGGACTTCCAAGTCCCAGGATGAAAAGGCAGACACAAGGAAGGAGAGGAAGAGTTTCCACCATGTTTTGAGAGACAACAATATGAGGTCTTTGGAGGAGCTGGGGCCTGTAGCCACTACTACTGGTGGGTGGCCAGGGATGTTTGGCAGGAGCTACGTGGGACTAGCCATTGAAGTTTAGGGCAGGTTCCAGAGGCAGAGATAAGAAATTGATAACAACGACAAGATTTTCTAGGAGGGAGTTAGTGGCACCCAGCAATTGTGTACTAAAGTAAGTTGAAAAGGAACAAACTGTGTGTGTGTGTGTGTGTGTGTGTGTGTGTGTGTGTGTGTGTGTGTGTTTGTCAGAGAATTCAAGGGAAGCTGAGTTGGGGCTGGTAGCATGGTCAATTCCTAGAACTAAAGGAGGGTAGAGTGTAAAACTACATGCAACAGTTTTGTTTTGAGAAACAGCATTAAAAAGTTCGTAGAAGGAAGTTGCCGTGTGTGAAAGTGATGTCTAATTGAATGGCAGAAAAAGTAATGAATCAGAGAAAAATATGACAGAATAGGGTATGGCTAACTCTCACGAGAAGAGAGAGGAAGAAGAAGAAGCTATTTACAAGAGAACAGTGCAAAAAAAGGGGGAAAGGGAGGAGTCAGTTTTACTGGGAGAGTTTTACAGTGACAGATTGAAGAGAGAACAAGTTAGACACAAGTGAAGATAGAAGGAGCCAGAGACAGAATGAAAAGGAGCCAGAAGATTAGGACAGACTGCCAAAGTTATAGTATGAGTTCAAGCAGAACAATTCAGGAGAGAGAGAAAGAGAAGTCAGATTGAATCAGTTTGGAGAGAATTTGAGCCAGAACATTTGAGTTGAATGCGCCAGCCAGAATTCAGAAAGAACTTATTCAGCAATATTTCTTAGAGGCTAAAAACATTCTAGGCCTAAATGAGACTATATGGTGGCTAGAAGCTCCCAGGACTAGGCCTGGGTTAGCAGATAGAGGTAGTAAGCCTCTGAGGTAACAATTACAACAGGAGAGTAAAAGTTACTTTTACATCTGTCTCATTTGCTTGAAGCTCACCAATTAGGCTGGTATGGATGGTGAGTGAACTCCAGGGACCTACCCATGTCTGCCTCACAAGAGCAGGGATTACAAGTTTACCACCATACACATTTTACATGGGTTCTAAGAATTGATCTCAGGTGTGTGTGTGTGTGTGTGTGTGTGTGTGTGTGTGTGTGTGTGTGTGTGTGTGTGTCTGAGTCT
>BDUI01000003.1:1738726-1750470 GCA_002335545.1 Apodemus speciosus | reverse complement strand
CTGGAAAGAACCCAGGTGTCCCTCAACGGAAGAATGGAGAATGGGTGTAGGGAAGAGGGCTTATGGGACTTATGGGGAAGGGGGAACATGGAAAGGGAAAATCATTTGGAATGTAAACAAAAAATATAGAAAATAAAAAACAAAAAAACAAAACAAAAAACCTATTAAAATAAAAAAGGTAGGATATGTACATAAAAGCATATGTGTGCCAGAAATGTATCACTGCCATTTAAAATGTTTCCTATGACACCAATGACATGTAAAACGGTCCCAGGATTAGAGTCAAGTCCAAAAAGCAATGCAGTGTTCATAGGGCATGAGCCTAGTCCCAGGAGGAGTATGTGTTCGTGTAAAAGTATTAAAAGGAATGGCAGTTTACCTCAGACTGGGCAAACTATCTTTACTGTCATATTTTTTACTATTTTGCCCATTGTTTGGTTCTGTACTAAGTTTAGAGAAAAATGTTAGATTGAGCCATTTACAATTGCCTAGTATGCACTACCTTGTAGTCCTGCCCTAATTCTTACATTGAAGCCCAACCCCAACTTTGATTGAACTGGGTTTTGGATAATTTGGGTATGTTATGTAATTAGAATTGGACGATGTTTTGAGAATGGAACCCTCATGATGGGATTAGTGACTTTATAAGAAGAGGAAGAGACAACTTTCTGTCTCTCTGTGTGGGAAGAAGAAGCTGTAGCGCCTAAGGCAAGATGGCGGCCATCTATACCCCGGAACCTGAACTACCAGGTTAGTAGCCTGGTCATGGATTTTCAGCCTCCAGAACTCTGAGACAGCCAATCCTTCCTGTTTAAGTCACCTGTCCATGGCATTTGGTAGGAGACTAAACTAGTTAATACAGTGCTAAATAGACTCTATAAATGGCGATTGCTCAAAATTAAGCCTCCATGAATGAAGTAAGATAAAAAAAACATTTATTTACACTCTCTGCAAAGGATGCTAAGAATTAGAACAAGAGCAACAACAATAAGAGTATAAAAATTAGGGAGACTTGATAGGACAGGCTTCAGGAAGAAGACAGGCTCCCGAAAACTGAGTCTTTACACTACGAAACTGGGTGACAGAAGGGACAATGGCCATTAGAGAAGCATGCCTGGCCTCTCTTAGGTGGCCTGAAATAATCCCCACCTGCTGCTTTCCATACCTATGGGAAGTCCTTCTCCTCAAATTCAGATTAGAGGTCCAAACTGTCTCCAATTTCTAGCATACTAAAATACAGTTTCATGAAATGTTTGCTATTGTTTTAATGCCAAGACAGAAACATGCACTCACTGGGAACTATTCTCTACATTTTTAATTTTAATACTTTAAAATAGCAATATGCAGCATAACAATCTCTGTCAAGAGTAGTGAGAGGCAGCCAGCACCCTTCACAGCCCCCCTCCCCCACTCAGTCAGGATCCTTAGAGAAACAACTGGTACGCTAGAGTATTTTCCAGTGTTTGATAAATACAGATAAGCAACCAATTCATGAAACACTCAACAGTTTAGTATGAAATGGGTGTTGTGTTAGATGATTTGGTCCAACCCTAGGCTAATGTACGAGTTCTTGGGACATTTAAGGCAAGTTAGACTTAGCTATGATTCTTGGCAGACATAGTTAATGAACTTGTAAATTTCATGATACTTTCAACTTAACCCATTAATGAAAAGGACTCTAAGATAATCATTCAGGTAAAAGATTTGTTTGAAAAACAGTCTGGTAATGACATTATTCTCGACATTGCTTTAGGAACTCATGGGGCATATAAGTGTACTTTAATAATTGTGTGCCTGCTCAAGAAATCCATGAAACCTCAAATGCTACAAACTTCAAAGTTCTAAATCTATAGCTTTTTACTTTCATAGAATAAACTTAAAGAAATGGAGACTTTATATGTTTAATTACAGAAGAATTCCATAAAATCACTTTCTCAGAATTCTTTTCAGTACCTTAGGCAATTTGCATGTAGTCATTTTCTATTGGCTTCCTTTCTTACTTTGGGTTTTTGTTGACAAGGACTTAAGGCTTATAGGTGGTAAAACTCAATTTTATAATACATTTTAGCAATTATATGATACACAAGTCAGTCCAAGAAAATCTCGTGTTCTGAACACCAACTATTGTTTTTAATTACCTGGTTCACAACTGATCAGACCTTTTAACAACTGGATGAGCTGGAAAACAAAAGCAGAATGTGTAAGTGAAGAGTTTTGGCCCACTAAGCCCAAGTGTACTGACAACAATGTCTATAAGTAGTTTCTTGTTGACATAATGCTATAAACACATACAAATACTCACATACAAATACATACATTCATACACACATAAACATACATACACAACATAACACGCAGAGAAACAAGCATGTGTGCATACAAACATAGACACACAAACATATATATATAATAGACACTAGACACTCATACACACACACACCTCCTACTCTTCCCATCACAAGTGTTAAGTAAAAACTCTTAAAATTCCAGAGTCTCTGCAAACCCTCTGTATGCAGTCAGAATGAAATTGTTAAAAAAAAGAAGAAAGAAAAAAGTTAGGGGTACTATTCAGAATTCTTACGAAAAAGTAGACCTGGAAAGAAATCTCTTGCTCTAGCCAAATGTAAATTACATTCACACACCAGGATAGACCCATGAGAGCCAAGGAAGAGGAAACAGGAAGCCTGAAGTGTAAGCCCTGGCTCTTCCAGGCACAGGCTACATCTTGTGATTTTTTTTTCTCACTTGGTGTGACTTTCAGTGCTGGCATGTCTGTGCTCCCCAACTCTCGAAGCTCAGCTCCTGCTCCAGATTTCTAATTAGGTACAGCAAAGAAGTTGCCCTCCCAGAAGGGAGTCTAGTTTTCCCTTTTTTTAGTATTTCATTTCACATTTTACTTTGATTCTCCTTGTACCTCTCACATATAATTTGCTACTTTCAAACACTGGGTGATAGCTAGCCTTGCCGCCTAGATTTCATCGACCCAAATCGGAGTCAGACAGCTTTTACCTCTATCAGAAACAAAATGGCCAGATCATGTTTGACCTTCTGCTTTGTCATAATTAAGATGTCATCTCTGATCTTTTCCTATAGAAAATACAGTAAATAAAATATGAATTGGTACAAAAAGTTCATTCATACTGGAAAGCGGATGTCAGGGTACTCCTCATGCTTTGTCTCAGTTGGGTAGAAGGGTTCTCTACTGTGTGGCTTTTAGAARACCTTTTAACCTTTCTGTGCCTTATTTTCCTGGTCTATAATAGGATAACAGTTCTTGCCTTTAGGATTAGCGGGGATCTTTTGGGATTAACTCAGATTATTTGACTCTTCTGACAGTATGGATGATATCATTTATAATATTTTCCACAATCTTCTGAACTGCCCTTTTCAAAAAGATTTTACATCGATTCCTGCACTTATGCTTCCTAACCTAAAGTGTGTATTATAAGGGGGTTTTATAGCATTTTCCATTTGAATGAGAAGCCAATACTGAGTTGCAGGATACCCACACATGCACACACATATATTCATAAGAACATGGACACATATATCTATCCACATTCTACTGTGTGGAAAGCTCCAAAAATATGGCAAAGCAAGTTGACAGAATTATTTATATTGAGGCAGATTATGTGTATGTTTGTATGTTTGTTCAGGATTAAAAGAGTGCACATGTGTTATTCATATACACAACTCTGATCTCCTTTTTTCTGTCTTTTTTTAAAAGCAGCTCCTGCTGAGAGCTCCCTCTCCCTCTCTGTATCTGCTCTCACAGCTTTGCAGTCCACTTCCCAGCAGGAAAGCTCAGGATGCATTCCTAGGAAACAGATTTGCTTGAAGTCCAAAATCCACTACTTCCTACTTGTGAAACTACAGCCAAGTTATCTTCTCCAAGATCTTTTTATCTGTTAGCAAGGTACAATGCACTTGTTGCAGTGGAAGTTAAATGAAAGATGATAGCTAATTCCTGCATCATAAGATGCCGATGATCCTTGAATGAGACAGAATCCAGCTGCTGTAATGAATAACAAAGACCCCCAAATGACAAAGACTTATACGAGGTTTTTCTCTTATTTCTCCCCACCGAGAATCAACAGGATAGCTTCACAGTGTCCAGGACTGCCATACATCTTCTGTCTTTGAATGTGAGAAGGCTGTTCCCATTTCCCTTCATTGGGGAGGTTATTTTTTAGGCTCTATATTTCATGTAATAATGTAAAAACAAATAGAGATGTAACAGAAACTATAGACTCTTGGAAAAGGGATTTGGAGAATGCTTAGCCAAGATGGCTCCATATTGGGTCTACAGCATCAGGAACCTCACCTGGAAAGAACTGGGGGTCAGGTGACTCAGTAACTGAGAGCTGTAGCCACCGCCATGCCTTTCCAACTGCCAGTGTCTGGGAGTCAGTAGAGCACTTTCCTGTCACCTGTGATACCTGGGGCCCAATCTCTCCCCTTATATGTATGTACACATGCACACACGTGCACACACACACACACACACACACACAGCTGAACATCCATATGGAGCTGGGGCAAAAGTGAAAGTCTAGGTTATTAAGTAACCCAAACAAGGTCAAGAATAGATTGAGTAGGGGAATAAACTCTGGGAGAGGCAACTGGACTGGAGTGCATGGAAGGTAGGATGAATAGAATCTGTGGAATAGAATAGGATCTGTGGACAGGTCGACTGGGAGGTAGGACACAGGAGTAGATAGATAGTGGCTGTTAGGTTGAAGGTTCTGCTTTGTGCTGGAAGCTCTCAGGGCACCCAGAGATAATGGTAAGGCATGTAGTAGTTCTTATTTCCTGGACAAAAACTCAAGGGCAAATGCTCAAAGGCTGAGGCATCCCAGGTGTGATTCCGAGTGCCTTCCCCCCTACAGACTAAAAGCAGAAATAGCCTCGCACGGGAGCTACAAGCTAGCAGGGGAGGATTTCAGATGGCTAGGGCAAAGACAGATGCAGGGGTGGACCTGTGGTCTCGAAGGTTATTTCTGCAATGGTAGTGGACACAAAGGAACCTGGTATTCAGGAGCCAAGCACAATACAGCCCTGAGGAAATCAGGCCTTAATGCTCTCACAGTCACGGCCTTTGCTTCCTTCATGCTAGGTACCCAGTAGGCAGTCCCTGAGTACCAATGGCCACGAAAATGATGCTGCCCACTGGGCTGCACAGCCTCTCATTTGACCAATTATTTATGATCGTTCAGCTGATTTCCCACTCTTGTAATGGCCTTCAATTTTACTGCAAACACAATTAGGGCATGCCAACAATAATGCTTTACCACCACAAAAATAGATCTTACCTCCCACTGGACACCTTTGTGCACTAAATCTCTGCTAACAGACCTGTGAACAAAGTCCTAGGCAAGCTTCTCTTGCCTGCAGAGGAAAGCAGTTGCAAGAAAAGCCAATATGCTGGAGTCAGCCCCAGCAGAAGTTGGAGCCTACATTTTCATTATTCATACCTGCGCTCCACCTGCCTCTTCACATCATTTTCTTTATAATACCCACATCCTTATAGATTAAAAATATGCATACATTTTCACTTCAAATCATTTTTGCTTTTTTTCTATTCTCTCTCTCTACATGTCATATTTAAGTCAATTTGAGAAGAAAGGGGTTTGAAATCACATCATATACCTAAGGAAGGTATAATCCCAATGCTCTGGGTGCTGAGACTGGAGAAATGAGAGTTGGAAGCCAGCTTAGATAATATAGCAAGACTCTAGCTCAAAACCAAACCAACCAACCAAACAAAACTAGCTAGAGTATTTTCCAGACTCGTGTCATTGAACTTTCCTATTTGAGCATGGCTATTTTTTCACTTTCCAGACTTTCCCAGGTATTTACTTCTTCACTCTGATTATAGCTGTGTACTTTTTGATCTCAAAAGATTTTACATTATAGAGTCTACACGTGATTCAGTTCTTCCTCTGTCAGTCTCAGCTGAGGGTCAGATCAGTTTCCCTTTGTTCAGACTTCCTCCCATCCACCTCCACCCCTGCTCCTGAAATCATAATCATGAGGAAAAGCAAAAGCCTAGAAGAATTCCAGAACATTCCAAGAAATGAATTCCTAATCATAAAATCTAGACACAAATGGGAGAAAAATAGCCAAGCAAACAAACAAAAAACCCAATAATGACAACAACAGATGTTTTTGGACAGCCCAATGACTATTAATTATCAAGACTAATAAGTATTTGATCTGTTTTTTTTAAGATATTTGAAATACAGGTTTCCCTCTTACTTCAGTGATGTCTATGAACAGCTTAGTAGCACCATCTCACTGATGATGGATGTACCTTTTTTCTAGGGTTACATTGATCCTTTGTTTCTAGTTTAACTTGTAAGTCATTGTTAAGCAATGTTTTTGTCTTATTAAAGCTGGGTTACCAAGCATCTGTAAATGAATACAGACTCTCCTATTCTCCAACCTGTTGCCATATTGGAGCTCCAGTCTGTCTTCCTTTGACTTTCCTGTTGCCTAAGAGCTCACTTCCACTCGCTCTGTGTACTCTCACAGCCCTCTAAAACCTAAATATCACTGTACTTATCAACCACACGTCAAAATGACAGTGAATCAGGAGAATGAGCACACTTCCCACAGAAAAATTGTAAATCTAAAGAGCATTCTCAAAAGTTTCAACATTCTTTCCTCAAGTGTACAGTGGACTTTGTGTCTGCGATTGAAGACATAAAAATAATTAATAAAAAATTTGTAACAATAATAATCAAAGAAGATATCAGTTTGAGTGTGGAAAACATGGGAGAGATTGGAGGATGGGCTAAGGGGCTGCGCAGGAGAGAGGAAATGGTAAGGGGCAAGGGATGTAATTATATTTTAATTTAAAATGGTTTAAAATAAAATATATGTGAGGCATTAAATACCCTGGATTGATCTGCATACACTGAATTTGTATGTTGAAATGTCATCCTGTGCACCATAAATATATAAAACCATTACTTGTTAGCAATAAAAACATACTGCTTTATCACAGCTCCCACTCTGCTTCCTCTTGGGATACTTCCTCCAGAGTGTGGACACCAGAATATGTTTCCCCAATGTATGAAGGATTGTTGAGTTGAAGGATTATTTGGCTGAAAGCAAGACATAGACTTACAGAAGTCTTAGTACCTTATCCACCTTGCTACCATATTAACAGAAGTCGTCCACTGAAGACCCTTATCAACCTGGACAATTATATAAACAAGCGTTGCTAAGGATGATCATAAAGATGATAGTTCACTGATTTAAATAATCAGAGTTGTGCATGACATAGTAACCTTCAAAGTGAGACCAAAGACCCTCAGTAAAAACTGTCAGAAGAGACAATGGGTAGATTCATGACTGAACAAAATCAGCACGTGACCGACCTCCTGGAAACAGACTGAGGGCAGCTCAGTAAAATTTGCCTGTTCAGATTCTCAACCTCAAACGCAGCCTTCCTTCTTCCCAGCCACAGTGCAGCCCCGTGGGATAACAGTCAAGGTCATCAGGGGACGCTGAGTTTCTCTGGTGTACCTTGATGGGGCACGGAAGAAAGGATTCTCATTTCTCTGAATCTCTTTGGAAGGAAAAAGGAGGAAAGAAACTGAAGGACAGAAGATGGCGAGGGATGCCTAACTTCTCGCCTCCACAGGGATGTGGCCTTCTCAGTTTGAAACTATATGGGTAACTGTAAGGCCAGTTACATGTCTCTAGTCATGCCATTTAATTATTGAATGCAATATCGGTGACATTTTATTAATTCAAAAGTAACTGAGGTCTATACCTTTTCTTCCGTGTGTACTGTGGCTTGAACTCAGTGTTTTACTAAGCATATGATCAATAAAGCTATATCATTACCCATATCTTTGCACATTTAAATAAGAAAAATGATTCTTAAAGTTCTGTTTCTGCTGGAAACTAGTTAATTGAATTTTAAAGTGAGATAGTTATTATATTTTTAGTGATTATGTAATGAATGACATTATACACCATACAATAAAAATTATTTTCTAATCACATAAAACTACTTCATTTCATCCTGTCACAACTCTGTGATGCACATATGGATACATATTTATATGTGTACATTTGTGTTTAGGTGCATGTTCATGTAAGTATGCATACATGTGAAGGCCAAAAGTCAGTGCTGGATATCTTCTTAATCATTCTATAATAAATAATTCTGTAATATCTATAAAATTCTGTTACATATATACACATATACACATATATTATACATATAACAGAATACATATATATATACACATATATATATATATATATGGAGAGAGAGAGAAAGCGAGACAGAGGGACAGAGAGATAGAGACAGACAGAGACAGAGACAGACAGACAGCAACAGAGACAGACTCTCATTGTATAGCCCTGGCTAGCCTGGGACACGCTATGTAGCCCAAGCTGGACTTAACCTCACAGAGATTCACTTGCCTTTGCCTCCCTAGTGCTGGGATTACAGGTATGTGACACCATACACGTCTCCGTGGTTGTTTGTTTATTTTTGTTTTGTTTTTGGTTTTTGTTTTGATTCAGGGTTTCTCTCTGAACCTGAAACTCATCAGTTTGACAAAGCTAGCTGGCAAGTGAGCTCTAGGAATCTGTCTCTTCCCTTCCCCCAATACACACACACACACACACACAGAGAGAGAGAGAGAGAGAGAGAGAGAGAGAGAGAGAGAGAGAGAGAGAGAGAGAGAGAGAGGTTTATAGTGAACATTCTTTATGTGGGTGTTAGAGATGCATACTCAGGTCCTCATTCTGGCAAGGTGAACCCTTTATGGAGTCGTCTCCCAGCCCTGTTATCACAGCTTTTGCGATTACTATTACTCCCACACTTTACAGAATAGAAAATAAATCTCAACCAAATTTGGTGACTTGTTAATAAACAGTAAAAACTAAAAACCATGCCCTTAGAAGACTAAATTTTATTTTGTTTCTGTATAAACACAAACGAGTTTTTAAAAGCAATTTTGTTATAAACAATGATCCAGCAAACACATGTAAACTGGAATTTAGACCTGTATCTCATCAGGCAAAGAATCTCACAACTGTCCCATAACACTAATCAAGAGCTTAAATTATTATATCACTGTCTTCATTGTTTTGGTTGTGTTTTGCATCCTTATTAACACATTAGAACATATCAAACTGATGTGGAAACTGTTAATCTCAGCTGTGCCCTCAAGTTTCCCCCTGTGGTGAAATTCTTTTACATTATAATGAGTTTACTGGTACCATTGCTTACCAATTTCATTCTCTATTACTCTCACACAGGCTATAAAAATCTTAGCAAGTTGTTGGAAAAAAATTAATTCAAACATCTATATCATTAAAAGTAAAATAATGTTTCTATTAAAAAATCTGTGTGTATTTGAGCTAAGCGCCACAGAATCCCATTCAGTCTCAGCCTTGACAGATTTTTTTTCACCATTAAAACAATATGTCAGATAACTTTGGTCAAAAAAAATACAATAAATGGAACATGATTGCCTAAAACAGTCCAGCAGTTATAATTTTTTTCATATAAAAACTGACAATTACCAATGGTTTCCTGCCTTCACAAGTAGGGAAATTTCTCCAGTTTGTAAAATCAATGACCCTAAATGAGTTGCTCTCTGAGAACTATATTATTACCTTTGTTTCTCTAACTTCCTATTCAAAGACTAAATGAACCTTCAGATTTCTCAGCCAGGGGTCTCACTGTCTCACATTTTATTTTATGATTCCTTTGTTTAATAGCAGATTTTTTTGCTTTCACATTTTCAAATTGACACTCCAGATTGTTCAATTTGTTGAAGGACAGAAGGCTTAACAAACACACTAGTCTGTGTTTCTATAACTGTGGCACACCAAGAGTCTCCTCTAAAATTTTCAGAGTATCTGTAATATCTCTGCAAAATATATTTTAATTAATTTGGTGATTAGAAAATTTCTTTAATACTCTGGTTTCAAATTACCTGAGTAACCCTCTGATCAACAATGTTTGAATAGTCAAGGCTCAGCAGCAAGAATTCGGGACTAGCCTAGAATTCTGGGTAATATCCATCCTCTCCCACCCAAAAAATGAAAAAGTTCAAGAAAATCTAATTATTGCATGGTAAGTCTCTCTATGCAGTCACCTGCTACTGACCTTTGAACTTTATCATCTTAGAGCTAGCTATGAGATTATTTGTATAAATGTCTCATTTAGAATCAGAGTATGGGGAGGCCTGCTCTTTCAAAAGTTTTACTCCTCTTGAGGTTCTAACTAATCATCTCAAAATTAAATTATCCTTTGGAATGATCTTTAATTGAAACTTCTAATAGGCGAGAACCTCAATGTTAACAACAAAATGAAAGCACTGAGCACTTTATGAAAAATCTGCAGTGTTGCATCCAGTTTCTCAAAGATATCTTTTATTAGTTACAATGCTTCATTCTCTTATGATATAACCATATACAGAATTTGTCAATATTCTCCCAGTGTAAGTGAAACACACCTCTCTCAAAACACTTGGGACAGTAAAACATGAACGGCAGCCTTAGAGGTACTTGCCTCCTGCATCCTGCTCATCTTGATAGAGAATTATTCACAGGTAGCAAGTAGTCTAGTCTGTGGTGTTAAATATAGAATAAATCTGGACCTAGCACATGGATCTAGTTCAGGCTTACCTACTCCTAGCCAAACACATCGGAGCCCTAGGCAATGTAAATCCACAAGCAAAACAACAGGGAATTTTTCTTGTCCACAGGCCCTGACATTTAGTTTGTTTGTTACGTAGTACTTCTACAACAATAGCTGCTGCCTATTACAGCATCCCTATTTCGACCTTTTTTTTATTAGATATATTCTTTATTTACATTTCAAATGATTTCCCATTTCCTGGTTTCACCTCCACCCCCCACACTGCATCCCTGCCTGAAAGTCCCATAAGCCCTCTCCCTGTTCCCCAATCAACCCCTCCTGCTTCCCTGTCCTGGTATTCCCCTACACTGCTGCATCAAGCCTTTCTAGGACCACGGGCCTCTCCTCCCTTTGATGTCCAACAAGGCCATCCTCTGCTGCCTATGTGTCTGGAACCATGGGTAACACCATGTATACTATCTGGTTGATGTTTTTGTCCCTGGAAGCTCTGGGAGTACTGGGTGGCTCATATTGTTGTTTCTCCTATGGCACTGCAAACTCCTTCAGCGACTTGGGTCCTTTCTCTAGCTCCCCCATTGGGGACCCTGTGCTCAGTTCAATGGCTGGCTGAGAGTGTCCCCCTCTGTATTTGTCATGCACTAGTAGAGCCTCCCAGGTGACAGCTATATATGGCCCCGGTCAGCAAGTACATGTGGGCATCGATAATAGTGTCTGGGTTTTATAAATTTACATGGGATGGATCACTAGGTGGGGTAGTCTCTGGATGATCTTTCCCTCAGACTTTGCTTCACACTTTATCTTGGTGTCTCCTTCTGTGGTTATTTTGTTCCCCCCTTCTAAGAAGGACCAGAGTATCCATACTTTGTTCTTCCTTCTTCTTAGGCATCACTTGATATGTGAATTGTGTCTTGGGTATTCCAAGCTTCTGGGCTAATATCCACTTATCAGTGAGTACATACCATGCGAGTTCTTTTGTGATTGGGTTACCTCACTCAGGATGATATTTTCCAGTTCCACCCATTTGCCTAAGAATTTCATAAATTCATTGATTTAATAGCTGAGTAGTATTCCATTGTGTAAATATACCACATTTTCTGTATCCATT
>BDUI01000003.1:1715689-1734771 GCA_002335545.1 Apodemus speciosus | reverse complement strand
TTCTATTCCATTGATCTACCTGCCTGTCACTGTACCAATACCATGCAGTTTTTAACACTATTGTTCTGTAGTACTGCTTGAGGTCAGGGATACTGATTCCCCCGGAAGTTCTTTTACTGTTGAGAATAGTTTTAGCTATCCTGGGTTTTTTGTTATTCCAGATGAATTTGATAATTGCTCTTTCTAACTCTTGCTTCTATCTCTTGTATTCTGTTGTTGATGCTTGCATCCATGCTTCCTGACTTCTTTCCTAGGTTTTCTATGTCCACAATTGTTTCCCTCTATGATTTCTTTATTGTTTCTACCTCTGTTTTTAGATCTTGGATAGTTTTGTTCAATTTTTTCACCTGTTTGGTTATGCTTTCCTGTAATTCTTTAAGGGTTTCTGCCTGTTTACCTGTGTTCTCCTGTATTTCTTTAAGGGAGTTATTTATGTCCTTCTTGAAGGCCTCTATCAGCATCATGAGCTGTGATTTTAAATCCAAATCTTGCTTTTCTGGTGTGTTGGGTTATCCAGAACTTGCTGTTGTGGGAGAATTGGGTTCAGATGGTGCCATGTTACCTTGATTTCTTTCTTTATTCTTTCTTTCTCTCTTTCTTTTTATTTATTGAATATCATCTTCATTTACATTGCCAATGGTAAAACCTTTCCTAATTTCCCCCCTCCCCCAAGATCCCCAACCCCTCCTTCTACCCCTCCCCCCTCCACATATATCCCCCTCCACCTGATCCACTCCTACCTCCCTACCCCCTCGATTTCCCTTTGTTGGGGCATCTATTGAGCCTTCACCTGACCAAGGATCATTCCTCCCACTGATGCCCAACAAGTCATTCCTCTGCCACATTTTTGGTTGGAACCATGTGTGCCCCTTGGTTCATGGTTTAGTCTCTGGGAGTCCTGGGGCGTCTGGGTGGCCGAAATCATTGTTCTTCCTATGGCGCTGTAAACCCCTTCAGCTCCTCTGGACCACCCTCCAATTCCTCCAATGGAGACCCCACGGCCAGTCCAATTGTTGGCTGTTAGCATCTGCCTCTGTATTTGCAAGGCTCTGGCAGGGCTTCTCCGGAGACAACCATGTCATGCTCCTTTTGGTATACACTTCTTGTCGTCCATAGTAGTGTCAGGGTTTGTTGACTGTTTATAGGATGAATCCCTAGGTAGGGCAGTCAGTCTCTGGGTGGCCTTTCCTTCAGTCTCTGCTCCACACATTGTCTCCCTTATTGCTCCTGTGAGTATTTTGTTCCCTTTCTCGGAGGAATCAAAGCACCCTCAGTTAAGTCCTCCTTCTTCTTGAGCTTCCTGTGCTAGGCAAATTGTAACTTGTTTATTTTGAGCTTTTGGACTAACATCCACTTATTAGTGAGTGCATACCATGTAAGTTCTTTTGTGCTTGGGTTACCTTGCTCAGGATGACACTTTATAGTTCCATCCATTTGCCTAAGAATTTCATGAATTCATTGTTTTTAATAGCTGAATAGCACTCTGTTATGTATATATACCACAGTTTCTGTATTCATTCCTCTGTTGAAAGGCATCTGGGTTCTTTCCAGCTTCTGTCTATTATAAATTAGGCAGCTATGAACATAGTGGAACATGTGTCCTTATTACATGTAGGAGCATCTTCTGGGTATATGCCCAGGAGTGGTATAGCTGGGTCCTTCTGTTAGTAACGTTCCTGCATTTGCCTTTTGCCATCTGCTTATGTCTGGTGGTAGTTGTTCCTGCTGTCTCTGGCTGGTGCTTGTCCCTCCCGTGTGCCTGCAAGCCTGTGTCAGCACCCCTGGGTGACCAGCTCTTCCCTGGCACTGAGTGCTGTGGAGCTGCCCAGCTCCTGGGTGCAGGTGGGGCCCTGGTGGATGGTGTCCCAAGTGATTTTACACTCGGGTGTTCCCTGTGTTCCTAGCTGCACCCATCTGCTCAGTCACAGGAGCAAAGATGGCGGCCTCACCTCTTAATGTGGGACTCCCTCCAAATGCGGGACTTCCTGCAGAGCAGATGTCCCCTGGCAGGATAGGTGCACAGAGTGCTGTGGCTCTGCCCAGCCCCTGGGTGCAGGTGGTGCCCTGGCGGACCGAGTCCCCACTGATCTGACACTCGGGTGTTCCCTGCGTTCCTGGCTGTAACTGCCCGTTCAGTTGCAGGAGTGATTTGTTCCCACCTCCTTACTACTACTGTTTTTGTTGAAAATATTAACTGAGTTGATGCGTTGGAAGTGTTCCTTGAATTATTTTTTATTTTCTGTATTCCTACTTTGGCTATATGCTTTAAGTGGAGAGACATAAGTCTCCAGCTATCCCGAACTACATTGCTATAGCATGTGTTATTCATGCTTGCTGTGTGGTAGAATTTATGGTTCTGTTGATTTCAAACACGAATTAATTTCATTAAAAAAAAAAAAGCTGGGCATTAGAACAGAAAAAACAACCAGAATCTAACCTCAGACTCTGAGAAGTAGATTTCTTGACATCATAGGCAAATGCAGTTGTGCAGGGCACAGAGAGGTTAAAAGACAGAGCAGTAATATGATTCTTTTTAATTACTAATTTAGCTTCAAAAGTATACTTATAAAAACAAAAGTTTCTATTTTAGTTGCACACAAAGATTTATCTGTATAGTTACCTTGGCATTCTTTTAGAAGCAAAAATATTGGAAACAATGTAAATATATAATAAGGAATTCATTAAATAAATTTTGATACAGTTGGGATAGAATGAATCCACATAGCTTTCCTGCTGTGGGAAAATACTACATAATGTGGAAGATTACCCATTATATGCAACTTAAGTAGAAACAACTTATAAGGTATTATCATAGTTCAACTACACTTCTTTCTAAAAATACATATCTAGTAATGTAAAAGGATATTCATTGTCGCAGATGGAAACAAAAATGTGAATTTAAACATCATTCCCATTTATGAATTTGTCAAAAGCAAAGTGTTGACTCCCATTATATAGTGAGAATTAAGGTAGAAGCCATGCTCATCCATTGCTTATCAGATTTATAATGCAACATTTGTGGTTCATAACTTGGCAAAATTTATCAAAATTACATACATACAATTTTTGACTAATCAGCCATGTATTCAAATTCTAGATGTTTTAAGTTTCAAAACCTACAATTTGATTCCAAAAATATAGTTTTTTATTATAAAACGACTCACCAAATTTGGACATCAAAGTCCCAATCTTTAGCACCTTAGAAGGTGGCCTTATTGGGAAATAATGTTTTGTGCAGGCATGTGTGTGTGTGCTCATGTGTGACTATGTGTTTGGGTGTATGCATGTGTTTTGCGTACAGGAAGGTACCCATTTACACATGTACATCATAGGGCAACCTCAGGTACTGTTCCTCAATTGCTGCAGGCTCTCTCACTGGCTTCTGGAGCTCAGCAATTAAGCTGGGTGGGTTCACAGCAAGCCCAGTGATCCTCCTATCTCTGTCTCCACAGCACTGGGATGGCAGGTTTACACCATCATGTCTGGATTCTCATTTGGGTTTCTGGGAACAAATGCTAGGCTTTCCTGTTTGCACTGAAAACACTTTCCTAATTAAATTATCTCCCTGGCCTTAAAAAGTGGTCATCAATAGGGTAAGCACTAGTCAAAATAACCAGTGTCCCTGTAAAAAGGGGAAAGTTGAATCCAGTAATAGAAAGAAGATGCCGTGTGGGGATACAGGAAAAATGTGAGCATCTAAAAACCAAAAAAGAGATGCCTTCTCAGGCCACAGAGAAAAGAAATACCACTGATAACTTGATTTGAGTTCTCTAGCATCTGAAGCATAGAAGAAAATGAAAGTACAATCTTGGGGCAGTAAAATAGGTAGTTTTTTGTCTGTGTTGGGTTTAAATTATTAGTCTTGCAATAATAGGGACACTATTGCATTACAATATGATGCCATTTAAAACAGAAACACAGAGAACCAAAGAAAATAAGTCTTTCATTAGCTTTGTTTTTTTTCCTCAGTGTGCTCAATAACACATTAATAGAAGGATATTAGAAAAAAGTCCTTCCAGTTATATTGTGTCTTGACAACCAGAAAACAAAAGCAATTATTAAATAATTTTCAAGGCTATCTTTACTTCCATGTACTAACTCAAGGGGAATTATTTTCTTTCAACAGATTTAAATGCAACAGCCTATTTCAGTTCATTTATTTGGAATATAAAAACTATCATTCATAGGGATATCAATAAAATAAGGCCTCCACATGTCTACTCTGATAGTCTACATGGTGCTAGCAACAGGCCAGAACCAACAATAATGTACAGAAGTGGGTATCTTGCCTTCAAATGTAGAATATCATTAGCAAGCCATATTATATCTGAAAGACCATATTTGTCATAGGGCCATGTGTTGCATTGCAAAAGCAAGCATTCTTCCACAAGAGCATAAAAACGAAAAGTAAGTTTAAAACCCTTGTAGGCTTTTAAATCTAGGCTGAGTAGCCACTCTTTGATCCTCAGGAGAATTTGGTAATTTCCCACTCTACTTTAGGGCTTCTCCGTTCTCAATAATCCACTGACACTTAGGCCTAGAATACAGACTGTACTAAGAAGTTGGGGTTGAGATACTAATAGCTTTGGGAACAATCATTCTTTTTTTTTTCCACATTCTTTTTTCTTTTTTTATTGAATATATTCTTCATTTACATTTCAAATGTTATACCTTTTCCCGGTTTCCCCATCTCAGAAAATCCCCAACCCATCCTCCCACCCCCTGCCTCCAAGAATACACCTTCCACCCAACCCACTCCTACATAACCCCTCTCAATTTCCTTATGCTGGGACATCTATTGAGCCTTCATAGGACAAAGAATCTCTCCTCCCACTGATACCCGATGAGGCATTCCTCTGCCACACTTTTGGCTGGATCCACATGTACCCCTTGGTTGATGGCTTAGTCCCTGGGAGCCCTGGGGCATCTGGTTGGTCGACATCTTCGTTCTTCCGTGGGGCTGCAAACACCTTCAGCTCATCCAGTCCTCCCTCTAACTCCTCCATTGGGGACCCCATGTTCAGTCCAATGGTTGGCTGCTAGCATCTGCCTCTGTATCTGTAAGGCTCTGGCAGGGCCCCTCCTGAGACAACCATAGTAGGCTCCTTTCAGTATGCACTTCTTGTCATCCATAATAGTGTTGGGGTTTGGTGACTGTTTATAGGATGAATGCTCAGGTAGGGCAGTTCCCCCCCCCCATTATCCTTTATAGAGCTGGATTTGTGGAAAGATGTATAAATTTGGTTTTGTCATCGAATGCCTTGTTTTCTCCATCAATGGTAATTTGCTGGGTATAGTAGTCTGGGCTGACATTTATGTTCTCATAGAGTGTGTATGACATCTGCCCAGGATCATCTAGCCTTCATAGTTTCTGGTGAGAAGTCTGGTGTAATTCTGATAGGTCTGCCTTTATATGTTACTTGACCTTTCCCCTTGCTGCTTTTAATAATCTTTCTTTGTTTAGTGAATTTGGTGTTTTGATTATTATGTGTTGGGAGGAATTTCTGTTCTGGTCCAGTCTGTTTGGAGTTCGGTAAGCTTCTTGTATGTTCACGGCATCTCTTTCTTTAGGTTAGGGACGTTTTCTTCTATAATTTTGTTAAAGATATTTGCTGGCACTTTAAGTTGTAAATCCTTGCTCTCTTCTATACCTATAATCCTTAGGTTTGGTCTTCTCATTGTGTCTTGGATTTCCTGGATGTTTTGGGTTACAAGCTTTTTGCATTTTACATTTTCTTTGACTGTTAAGTCAATGTTTTCTATGGAATATTCAGCATCTGAGATTCTTCTATCTCTTGTATTCTGTTGTTAATGATTGCATCTATGACTCCTGAAATCTTTCCAAAGTTTTCTATCTCCAGATATGTCTCACTTTGTGATTTCTTTGTTGTTTCTACTTCCACTTTTAGATCCCGGATGGTTTTGTTCAGTTCCTTCACTTGTTTGTTTGTGTTTTCCTGAAATTCTTTAAGGGATTTTTGTGTTTCCTCTTTAAGGGCTTCTACCTGTTGACCCATGTTCTCCTGTATTTCTTTAAGGGAGTTGTTTATGTCCTTCTTGAAGTCCTCTATCAACAACATTAGATGTGATTTTTAAATCCAGCTCTTGCTTTTCCGATGTGTTGGGGCATCCAGGATTTGCTGTGGTGGGAGAACTGGGTTTGATGGTACAGTGTTGCCTTGGTTTCTGTTGGTAATGATCTTGCATTTGCCTTTTGCCATCTAGCTATCTCTAGTGTTAGCTGGTCTTGCTGTCTCTGACTGTGGCTTCTCTGTCCTGCAAGCCTGTGTCTCTGTACTCCTGGGATTCCCGTTCTCTCAAATGCACTGCATGCAGTTGGTTCTCCAGGAAGTATCAGGAGATGGAGTCTTCATTGTGGCAGATATGACAAGCGTCTACCACATTAGAATGGGCAGGCAGCAGTGGAGAAGGGGGAGAAGGAATGGAAGGGGAGTGCTATTCTGGAGGGCAGGGTTTTGGTGGTTGCTGGGCAGTGAGTCCTCCAGAGGTTGGGATGGTTCTCTGGCCTCTCAAATGTGTGGGCTGCACCCCAGGACACCTCCCAGTGGGACAAGGGCAGGAGCAGGAGCGAGAGCGGGAGGCGGGGCAAGGGCAGGGAACAATCATTCTTCTCATTTAGCAGCCAATGTGATAGATTACTCATAAAATCTTAATGAATGCTTCTTTAGCAAGAAGTTGGTATAGAGGAAATCACTTTTCAAGACTTGGTCAGAAGTCAGAATATTGACTCCTTACAAACACCTCACATGAGCACACATGTGGTACCCACATCTTTTTGTTCTTTATCTTTCTTCTTTTTTTTTACCCATATTATTCAAGGTCAGTCAGAATAAAGTCCTGGCTTCTTCACATTGGCCCATAAGCCCAGCTAAATCAAACAGCACAAGACACACCCTGAATCTAGCTCACACAAAGGGGGCATGATTAGATAGATTCAGTGAGCTTCAGCTCATGCTTGATTTGCCAACAAAACTTCTTGAAACAATGATAAATGACACAGCAACTTGGCTGCATCCATTCTGATAATTCCCGTGTCTGCCTAGCCAAACTTCATAGCAAAGTCTTGCTCCGTTATGACACTTGTCTTATAACTATAAATTCTTAAGCTGATAAGCAGGGGAGCCATACCTGTCCCTTGGCTAAGGAGTGAATTTTGGAATGTTCCCTGAGTTGTAATGCTCTACATGAATAATGCCTGGCTTCAAAGATGTTCTGTTGCAAAGAAATTCAAATGTCTTTCTTGCAGACATTTTTAATGATTTTTCAATCACCTAACCTCTTCCTACATCACTAGCTCTATATATCAAGCAAGATTCGAGTTCTTGGATATGAGAGGTTTTTCCAAATTATTCAAAAGAAGGCTTTAGTCAAAATTATAAATGAGTTTTGGTAATTGGAGACTTTCAAGTAAAGAGTCCTATATGACATCAATTACATGGTCCCTACCTTCTGAATGTTTTATACAAGATAAGAATCTTCTGACTTTTCATGATTAACATTTACTCCGATTCTGCAAACAGAATCTTGGTTTTCTTTGGGGGAATGTGACCTTTCCTTATCCTTAGCCCTATGTTTTGTATAGGTAGATCCCATTCCCACCTGTTGCCTGTGTGAGCTTCCAGCCTTCCCATTCAGAACACTCTAAGAAGAGAAGGGAGCATAGCAGGCTCAGATAATCAGATAGTGTAAAGGGCTAAACATAGGTAAGTTTAGGGGAAATCAATCCCATGGAATGTGAAATTCTGGAGACAAAGTGGGAAGTGAGGGAAAGGTAGCTTTGGTTGGCTACTGAGGGATTTGACATTATACATGGGACCTTATCCAAGGGCTCTAAAAAGGGAAGCTATGAGATCACTGCTACATTGTTATAAAGCAACACAGTGCACATTGTGGAAAATAAGGGATGTGAGTGTTGGAAACTGTTACAGAGATCTTGTCACGTGATACATATGCACTGGATCAAGGTTGTGGTGATGGGGTGTAGAGGAGAAACATTGGGAAGGTAGAAGGTGCTCGCCAACCAACTGAAGACAAGAGGAAGGGGAGGGAAGGAGAGACAGGCTATTCATTGGAAGATCATGTTGCCTTGATAGTCTTGCTGTAGGAATCTTTCCTTTGTGATTCAGTTCTAACTTACAGGGACCTTGTTTGGATTCAATATTGATTAAGAATCCAGATTTCAAAGATAACCAGCTGGATTGAGAGCCCAGATCCACTACTTACTATGTAACTGAAGCAATTCACCAGGTCCTTTTGTGCCTCAGCCTTTTATTCTGCAAGATGAGGAAAATAGTTATATCTCCTGCATAGACTTGCTGTAAATGTTATATGAGGCATTTAGAATGGGGTAGTTCTGAAATACAGCAAAGCTGTGTTAAGTATTAGCTATTAAAATAATACTAAGTATTAGTTATTTAAAAATGCTATAACAACCAAACAACACTTTCCAAAACATTCAGATGTCAGGACAAGGAAAAGGATGTCTTTTTATTTATTCATTTTCAGCCCTGAAGACTAAAGCAAGCCCTCTGCCATTGAGCTACAGACTAAACTCTTTTTTTGATTTTTTTTTTTTTTGAGGCAGAATCTAACTAAAGTCACCAGAGCCGACCTTCAATTCACTGTGCAGCCCAGGCAAGCCTTGAACTTGCTATCCTTCCAGCTCAGCCTCAAGAGCACCTAGGATTACAAACTTGTGCCACCAGGCTCAGCAAAAAGGATATCTCTCAATTTATCTTGGTTTTCTGCTCCAAGGCGCTGAGAATGAAGAAATGTTACAAGGAACTTTCTGCTAGAAATTATTACAGTAATATTTTAACAAGACAAAAAAAAAAACCCTGACAGAATAAAAAATAACAGTTAAGAGGCCAGAGTCAAGTTGGGAAAGCAGGGTGCCAGGAGGAAACAACTAAAGCACATGCTATTTAATATCTTTATTAATGATCTGAAGCACAGAGTATATTGTACATTATTCTTATTTGTGGAAAATCATAAACAGTGAAAAATAGATCCACAGTGTAGCATAATACAGAGACATTGGAGAGGCTGGCTAGTTTAAGTGTGCCGAGTTCAATTTATAAGAACATAAAACAATACACTTTGGGAAAAAACCTTGATGAGACACAGACAAAAACTGAGGATTCTTCTAAAAAACAAAAGGCTAAAGAGGATTTGGGGATGAGAGCCAACAGCAAACTCACAAGCACTTAAACTATGCCAGGACCATTCAGAAAAGGCAGAAGATGAGTATTCTAGGAAGGGAGTGGTAGAGATTAACTGTGAGAGCTGATCGCAGAAGTAGTCATCTATTTGCAACTGCCCAGCCACTTTCAAGTTCTGCTGTAGTAAAGATACCTCTTACTGTGATAAAAATATCCATCCCCAACTCTATACTTCTGAAACAGCAAGTAACATAAGAAATAAGGCTGCGAACATAGGAATAAACTGGGTGTTTTTCACAGTGGTAATAGAACTCCCCAAAACCCAACAGTCCTTAAAGGAATTTGAATGAGCAGAAGCACAAGACTTTTATTACTCACATTGGATTTTGCCATAGTTATCTGCAAAGGAACATCAAGGAAAAAATACATTGCCATTGTGCATTTATTCATCTTCAAAAACTCATCAAGAAATAATATAGATGATGATATGCATGGTCCTGTGATGCCCAGGACCATGTGTGAAAGGAAGGGTCTGGTGAGATGGCTCGCTTGATGAAGTGCCTGACTCACAAACATGAGGACCTGAATTCAAACCTCAGATAAAATGCTGATCATGTGCATCTTGACCCCCATTTTATGGAATGGAGACTGGCAGATTCCTGAATCTCACTGGGCATCCACCCTAGCCCAATTGATGTGTTCAGGTTCAGTAAGAAAAGAGACCCTATCTCAAAAAATAAAGATGCAAGATGATTGAAGAAAGATACCAGCATCAACCTCTAGCTTCTCCATGCACACTCATGCAACCCATGTGCACTCAAGCACACACACACACACATACACACACACACACACACACACANACACACACACACACACACACACACACACACACACACACACACACGCACCCCACTGAATGGTGTGTGATTCTTCTGCAAAAAGAGATCCTTAGCATATCCTGTAACTTCATATGTCCTGAAAAGGACATGGGGCATGGGGTCGGAATGGGCTACAGGTGACCCCTTCAATTGGAAAAATGGCATGAAGGCCCTCTGGGAAGTTCTTTCCTCCCTTACTATGTCTTTTGTCAGAAAAATGGGTAGATGTCAGAAAAATGGGTAGCAAGGCACTATTTTGGGTTAGGAAATATGGCCAGGGATAGAATCATAGTCTCATATTTTTCTAGAAGACTGTGTGTTATGTTAAAATTATTAAAAAGTCCTAGAACTGGCAAAGATTATAAACATAACTATTTCAGATGAGCCACTCAAAAAGTTGCTTAGGAAATCTTTGTATTTCTGGGATAGTGCAATCTAACTCTCAGAAATAGTTGGGTTTTCCCAATTAGCAGCACATGTTTAAAGTCCTACCACAGACCTCTAAAAAACATATCAAAGAGGCTCATAAAATCAAACCATGACATCATGAGAACTATTGAACGGGAGGCTCCCCAAAGGGAAATGGGTAGAGTACTTAAAGTGATTTTTTTCCATTAGGTACAGCAATGAATCAATTTGAAATTATTGAGTGGCCGACATTGTAACACAGAGGAATAATGTTCTGGAAGTCTCTCTTAAATTACTGACATCAGATATTTGAGAATGAATAGCTGTGAAATGTGCCTACAGGTAAGACACCATGTATGCAATTATTCTTCCTATTTCAACTAAGGAGACATGCTTTTAAAAGCTTAAAATGAAAGTTTTTTAATTACATTGCCTATTGTATATATAATTGTACAATCATGAACACAGGGCTCTTCGTTTCCTCTAATGATGGGAAACTGCAAAGTGAGGGTTTCCTCACAGAAGAGTTAAGCATCAGATAAAGATGTGAAGTCAGCCATCACTTGTATCCCAAAATCTTCGAGGACTCTTAGCCATTTGGGACAATCCCGAGTGTTTTGAGGTTGCTTCCGAAGTCATGTATTATCAGTGCCTTCACATGAGCTGCTACCCAGTCCATGCTCAGTCCTGTCCTAAGATCTCTTCTGTGTGTACCCTTCTCCACTGCACCCATTTTTGTCTGTCCCCATTTAGTCTGCGTATAAAGATGTCCTCAATATATCCCCTCTACGATAACTCCAGACATCCAGGTGGCCTGGGATCAACCTCCTCCAAGCTTCCCCTAAACTCGTCCACAACAGTCATTAGCATTGCTCAAATAGCTTGTGTTGGTATTTCTTTGTTTATTGTATAACCACTTACTATCCCGTTACCTAGACTATGTGCTCATCTATCAAATATTCCCTTAATCCTACAATGTACAGACATGGTCATGTATACAGAAAATCAGCTGGGAGGAAATCAGGCACAGATGCCATCTAGTTGGAGGGAACCAATGCTTTCAAGAATCCATATAAGTAATGCATTGTTGAGAATAAAATTCTCATGGACACTGAGACAGCTTGAACTTCAAGTGACAGAAAAACTTCACCCTTCAATGGCAGAAAGAAGATGAATATATGCCACCTCCCATAGGAAATTCGGTGGTAAGGCGGTATTCCCTGCATTCAGATATCTGGTTGCTTTGCCTGGATTCATCCTTGTGATATTCACCTGACAACTGTTCTTGCAGTTTGTCCAGATTAGCACAGGCAGAACATGCATTTGAAAGTGTATCTTAATCACAAGAAATACTGTCACCAATGCCTCTTAGCATAAATCCCATTTTATTTCATCAGCTCATGTTGGCTTATATACCTGACCTTTAACAAGCAGACTTATTCATTTTTATCATATGTGTGTATAGACATGAGAATGGGATATATATGTATATATATATATATATATGATATGATATATGTGCTTACATGTATGTGCACTACATGTGTGCCTGGTGCCTTCAGAAGCTAGAAGATGGTATGAGATCTTGTGGGAGTTATGAGTACTAGTTATGGGTACTAGAAATGGAGCCCAAGTCATCTGCAAGAGCAGCAAGTGCTCTTATCTGCTGAGCTACATCTCCAGCCCCATGTACCTGATTATTCACCAATCATTGGCAAGAATGTTTACCGTGAGATGGAAATAACGACCGCAGTCTGAGTGGTAGAAAGTGGAGGGCAGCCAAACAAAGCTCAGATTTTATTACCGAGGAAAAAGTTAGAAATGAACCAGAAAGGAAGAGCTTTGGCTGCAGGAAGCAAGTGTCAAAGGGGTAGGAAACAGACTGCAGAGCACTAGAAGTGTGGTTGGGTTTGCAAGTTACTGTGGAGACAGTGTTGTATGATGGGGAGCTCATACAGGACCAAGATGAGTGGCAGCCTCAAAGAGGACCTTCAGTTCTCTGGCTTGCCCATCATCTGGTACTGCTACTCAACCAACGATCCTTTAGAAGAAGGAAGTATACAGGGAAGTTAAATTATCCCACTCTCATGTCTATGCTTTTGAAAAAATCCATTGAGATATCTAAGAAGAAGTGTCAGCAAAGCAGCTGGGACCATTAACACAGGTCTGGAGCCAGAGAGGAATCTGGGCTGAAACCAAGAACATTAACATGTTAAAGCCTCAGGTCTGGATAAAAGTCCCTGACAGGTATAGAGGGAGAAAAGCATGTGGCTCATGACTAAGTGTTAAGACACTCCAGTATTTAATGGCCAGAGAGAAAAGATAACTGGGAAGGAGCTGGACCAGGACGTGTCATAGGAGTCTCATACAGACTAAGAGGAATGGGGACCTTTTTATTCTCCACCCCGTCCCCTGAGATTTCATCTAGCACATGTCCTGCTTATTGCAAGTGTTCGTCTCATCTTTCTTGATTAGCTACAATTACTCTTGCCATTTAAACACATTAATTGATGATCCTTATGATTTGTACCTTTAAAAAATAATATTACTCTCAAATTATCTCTAATATACAACATATCATCTCATGTTACCTACATACATTGTAGCCAAAAAGATTTACACAGGACTAGAGTGATGGCTCAGAGGGCAAAGCGTTTTCAGTGCCAGCATGAGGACCTGAGTTCAGATCTCTAGCACTCAGGTAAAATGCGAAGCATGCTGGTACATGCATGTGACCCCAGTACTGTGGGGGCAAAGACAAACAGATCCCCCTGAGCTTGCTGGCCAGCCCGCCTAGCCAATCAGTGAGCACTAGGTTCAATGAAAGACTCTGTCTCAAATTTTAAGGTAAAGAACAATGAGAATGACCCCTCATAGCCTGTTGACTCCATCTGACCACACAGGAACATAAGCATGTGCCCCCCCMCACACACACACAAATTCCCCACATTTATCACATTTCTATTTGTCTCAACAGCCAGAAGATAAGTTCTCTAGTAGACTTTACAGTCTCTTTATCCTCAAAGCCCTAGCTTTCCGCAGATATGTCTTCAGTTTAATTAAACCAATTTTGATATTTTCACACATTGCCAATATCTTTAGTTGAAGGGTATAGAATAGTCTTACTGTCCTTGCATTGTGCTTAGAACCATGTCTATCTTATGTGGTGGTAAAAAGAAATAAGGTGAGGAAACCAGCATCTATCTCTAATCCATACCCATCTCATCCCCAAGGTCAAAGCCATCAAAAGACATTTCTTTTTACTAACTACGCCTTTGCCATTTAATCTACAGCTCCTCATTATTTTTTCTAATAGAATGGTTAATAATTTACCAAGTACAAAAATGAAGATTGTGACTTCAAAGAAACATGCCCTCCTCCTTTTTTAACCAGATAATTGCTAATAACATTAGACTGCTGTCAATCAAGCCAGCCCATTCTAATTTTATGTTCCTCAAAGACATTAGGATTCATTTGTTCTCAATCCCTTCAATGGCCAACATTTCCAATTAATTCTGGAAATTTACTAGATCGTGTGTGTAGTCTGTCATACTTCTAAGGAAGCTGGGTCTTAAAAACATGACTTGTAAAGACATCTGCTCACCTCAAGGTCCCCATCAGTTATTATGCAAGCCCACAAAGCCATTTTAATGCAGGAAGATGCAGAAATAACACAACATGAATATTAAAATGAAAATGTTTTTGTACCCATCAATAAGAAAAAGCAAGTCATTTCAAAGCCAACAACAAAGAGGAAAGCTGGTAGCTGTGAGTACTAAGTTGGAACAAGCAGAGCAAAGCTAATAATTCCAGAAGCATTTTTTCCCAAGTAAATCTCTTGGATTTTCACAGTAACACCAGACATCTAAAACAGGAAAAAAAAACCCTAGCCTACACCCGCACTGACTGCGAGAACCCCCAAACAACAGGATGTAATTACAAGGAGAATTGTGCCATCTTGCAGTTTACCTGCTTTGGAGTCTAAAGCTTTGTGCCCATCAAAGTGTCAGTTAAGCTGCCAATCAATCATCAAAACCCACATTGAGAGCCTTCTGCAGGTCCATGTGGAGAGGAGGCGAACTGCAGAGGAAGCGTTCCGATCTGACGCCTTTCACTAAATTACAAAGACACTTTATTAAAAGAATTTCTTTCATGTCCAGTCCTCCCTTTAAAAAGTTACAGAACTCAGCCGTGCGGTATTCATTAGTTCCTTTTGGCAACTCCATTTAGTTAATGGAAAATCAGGTACATTCATGTGCAATTATTAGATATTGAAAATTTATATTAAAAAACGTCCAGCTTTCCTTTTCACAGCCAGTCCCAGGTTTTCTTCTTTACTTGTGAGTAAACACACACAGCTGAATCATGTCACTGGGTCTTTCTAGTGCCGGCAAGTGTTGACCTTGCTGAGTTCATGTGTAGTATGTTAAGCAGGCAGGACTGTGCCTTACTTTTTATGCTTATTCAGAGTAGGTGAAAGTTTACTCAGAAGAACAGGGTTGGGAGATTTAATTGTAAGTGCCAACTCGAGGGGATTGAGGGACATCCAGATATCTGGTAGAACACTATTTCTGGTTACTTCTGWGAGGGTATTTCTGGAAGTGATTGGCATTTGCTTTGCTGGACTGAATAAGGAAGACTTGTGGTCATTCTATATTGGGATGACTAATTAAAGCTTCACCCCATCAGTCAAAGGACGAGATCAAACAAAGCCCACTGTCTTCTTCCCTTTCTTTCCCCCAAGCTGAGACATCTGTCCTGTTCTCGGACCTCACAACTCCAGATCTTTGGGCCTTTGGACTCTGGGATGAGCATGTCTCCTACTACCACTTGTAGACACACCCCTAAGTCTCTGGCCTTGCTGGTTCTGAGGTATCTGTATCTGGACTGGGCTGTGTGACTGACTTCCCTGATTGTCTAGCTTGCATGGCCTTCACAGCCTCCACAATCCTACGTCACTTCCCCTAATGTGTATCACCTCTTGTGTATCTCTGTCTCTTTCTCTCCCTCTTTCTTCCTTTTGCCTTTGCATTACTTCATCTTTAGAGAACCCTTTTCTTGGCAAAGTCATTCAATTGCCAGTGCCTAGGCTGGAGGAGGACATTGGTGGCTCAGCGCTCATTGTAGAGCTGTGGGGTGTCACTAATGGGATCTGTGCCAATCAGGCCACAGGGTCTTCATGCAGTAGATGAAGATAATACTAGAACAAAGACAAATACTAGGGCGAGATAGAAAAAGAATAAAATGTAATAGAGTGCCCTAAGCCAGTAGTGTAGATAAACAATATTTTCTTACAGTCTTTTAAAATCAAATTGATAATCTACAATTCCTTTTTTTTTTTTTTTCTATTTTGGTAAGTAATAGTTTATTGGGCTCATGTCCAAAAATAGGCTCAGGGAAGTAGAGTCGTCTAAGAGCAAGGTCAGAATTATCTTTACTTAAAATACTGACGGTTCATTCAGCATGACTTTTTGCATTACTTCTGAGTTTGTAAAGTGTCGCAGGACAATACAGTTTTCTTGAGTGACTGCATCTTTGGGCCCTCACTTGCCCAAAAGTGTTCTCACTACTGAATCGCTATGAAGGTCTGTCTTCACCCAATCAGCTGAAAGCTGGGACTGAGCAGGGAGACCTAGGAAAGGTGAGTTTGCAGATACTCCCTTCCCTCCCTGCCTCCTTGTTCTATGTGCCCCACCCTGCAGTGAATGCCAAAGGTCTTGGAAGGTTTTCAGCCTTTGTACTAAGAGCCTGTCTCCTCTGCCTGTGTGTTTAATAGCTGGAGGATGGGTGAGGGCGTTAGTCAACCGGTCTGACCCATAGATGTTTGTATACCCCCCCCACACACACACACACACACTCAACATATAATGCTCTTTGCAAAGGCTGTGGAAAGAGTAAGAACCTCAGTAAGGTAAATAAATTTAAAGAGTGCCCAAGAATCCAGGCTCCAGATAGTGTCTTCATGTCAGTTTTTCTTTAAAATGGGGAGTTGCAAAGCACACAGACAGCTTGGAGTCGCGCTTCTAAGTGTGGAGTTGGTGTGGAGGCGATCTTAAGTTGAAACATTTGGGATTCAACAAAGGTAAAAGGAAGGCTTCTCGGCACAACCCTTATCAGACTAAAAGCAGAAACTTCTGGGAACTGACAATGCCATAAATTCCCTCTTCAGGGCAGCTTTCATACACAAGAAGAAGACCAAGCACGAACCTGCGTAAGTCCCCTCGGGAGCATTACTGCAAAGCAGAAGACGGGAAGCAGAGAAGCAGGCTTTGCAGCACTAATGAACAGAGCAAACTCTGGTTCTCCTGTTTGTTTCTCTAGAAACCTGTTCCTCCTTCACAGCGAGCCCCAGTAGGTCCCGCTGCTGGAGCCTTTTCTCCACTTTCTCTTTTCCACCCCAAGAGGGCAGATAAGCCTTTAACCTTCCTGTCTGTCATCTATGAATCTACTTCCTTCTCCACTCCTGCGTTGCACACCAGTAAACCCCTTTCCCATCCTTCATTTGTCTGTTGTCCTTGGAATTCACTGACACCCAGCTAATAATTCGAGAAAACTTCCCCCAACCCCCTTCTTCCTGGCATGATTTAGGAATCCATCACTGTTTCGGGCTGTGCCTGATCTTTGTGGAAGGTAGAAGACTGCTCTCACACACATGGCCTCAGTGTGAAGGTAAAGCTAGAAACTGAAGAGTCTCAAAACTGAACAGACAGCAGCTAAGGAGAAACAATTTAAGAAAACCTTCGCCTTGCCGGGACCGTCCTCATCCTCCACTCTCAGCTTCCCTAAAAACGTATCATCTCGACCAGGAAAACTGTGTTGTTTTTACAAAGCAGATAAAGGGGTATAAAAACAAATTCGGCCCAAAACATATTTTCCCTTTAGCCGGAAAGCTCTTCTCTCTCTTGTTAACAGACAGAAAGAGGTCCAAATATATTAAGTAAAGGGTCACCTGTGTTTTAAACAGCCTGTTTCTTCACTTCAACCCTGTTTCTGAAGGAAGTCCAATGGAGCCTGTTAAAAACACGCGTGGAACGGCTTCTCCTGACTCTGTGAGGAAAAGCAGGATGCTTGTTTAAAAGCAGCGTCCTACAACACAGAAAACCTAAACTTCGGATTTTTTTCTCTCTCCTTAATCCATCACAGCAAACAAGACTTTAATCTCTCCTTGCTTGGCTACGTTTACCTCACTCCTTTACGCGCGCGAAGTGCTTAGGAAAAGTGGTGCCCACAGCCAAGGGCGACTGGAGAGGCTGCCTTGAGCTGAGAGGCAAGGGAATTGTAGTTTGTTTTGCATTTTGCTCTGAGGCTTCCATAAAAGGCTTGCTTTCCTGAAATAAATAATCCAGGAGGGCTGGGGATATCACAGACAGATCTTTGCTCCCTCAAACATCTATCTCCCTCTACTACTTGATGTCTCTGCCATTTTCTAGGAATATTGAATCAACCCGAGCAGCTGCGACTCACGGAGCGTCTTTCCTTCAAGCTGGATGGAACACGGTCCCCACTTATACGGGCTTTTGCCCACCGCTGCCTCAGAGATTGGCCCCCAAAACCCGTACCAGCCAGCCTGGATCTCATCGCAGTCAAGCAGTCACACTGACTTTAGCCTGATCTATTTGCATACGAATTCCAGGGACCCATTCCTGCTGAGACTCAATAATGAGAAACCGTAGAAATGGCACCCAAAATTCAGCCACCTCCTGCCAACTCTCCTGGGAGAAAGTACAACCTGTCCGAGTAAATGTCAACGTTTTAAAAACAGAAACTTGGTAGGAAACACAACATCAAAAAAATCTAAAAATGAGGAAGAGTTTTCCTCCCTCTCAGCAAATTTATCATATTAAGCTACACGAGCTTAATGTATAAGGAAGCCTGCTCTAATCCAAGTTAGAAATCAAAACTAAATAAATTTTAAAGGAGTGAGAAAATGCATTAGTTAAAGGGCTAACCACAATTTGTGAAACTGAAGTAAGCGGGTGTTGCGTTACACAAATGCATAAAAATTCAACGAGATTACCCAAGCACAAAAGCCGCCTCTGAATAAAATATTAAATAACTTTACACACCACAAAATGCAAGCTGTTCCAGTGTAGGCTAAATCAGTGGTGAAGAAAACGAGTTGGAAAATTGATCTTAAAAACAAGAGATGGCTGAGCTGGGAAGGCAAGGTGGTTTGTCTTGCAAGCAGGAAGACCCAAGTTCCAGTCCCAGAATCTGTGAGGGGCTCGGGGAGGCTGGACATTGTGGCCCTCTGTCCTATGGGGGATGGGCATTGTGGCCCTCTGTCCTATGGGGGATGGGCACTGTGGCCCTCTGACCTATGGGGATGGGCACTGTGGCCCTCTGACCTATGGGGGATGGGCACTGTGGCCCTCTGACCTATGGGGGATGGGCACTGTGGCCCTCTGACCTATGGGGATGGACATTGTGGCCCTCTGTCCTATGGGGGATGGGCACTGTGGCCCTCTGTCCTATGGGGGATGGACATTGTGGCCCTCTGACCTATGGGGGATGGACATTGTGGCCCTCTGTCCTATGGGGGATGGGCATTGTGGCCCTCTGTCCTATGGGGGATGGGCATTGTGGCCCTCTGTCCTATGGGGGATGGGCA
>BDUI01000003.1:1679933-1715324 GCA_002335545.1 Apodemus speciosus | reverse complement strand
CCCTCTGTCCTATGGGGGATGGGCATTGTGGCCTTCTGTTCTATGGGGGATGGGCATTGTGGCCCTCTGTCCTATGGGGGATGGGCATTGTGGCCCTCTGTCCTAGTTTGTGCTCTGTTGCTGTGATAAAAACATCTATCAAGCAAACTTGAATTGAGGGAATTGAGAAACGGAGGGAAGTTGAGCAGGAACTCACGGTAGGAACCTGAAGCAGACACCCTGGAGGAACCCAGCCTATTGGCTCATTTCCCCTGGCTTGCTCAGCTACCTTTCCTATCCAGTCCAGGCCTACCTACCCAGGGACGGCAAGGCACACAGTGGGCTGAGCCTTCCCACACTCAAGAAAATGCTCCACAGACTTGCCCACAGGCTGGTCTGATAAGACAACCCCAACCAAGGGATGTCTAAACTTCTATCTCATCCATTTTATGCTTCCTGTGTTTTATCAGACCAGAGAGCTACAAACTGACAAACTATGACACAGGTCTTTGTAGTCAACGTGATGGAGAGGCAAAGGCAGGTGGATCTGTGGGGCTCGTTACCCAGTCAGCCTTACCTACTTTGGAGGGATCCAGGCCAATGAGAGACCATGTGTCAAAAAAGTAAGTTGGGGGCTAGAGAGTTGGCTCAGTGGATAAGAGCACTCTTGCAGAGTACCACATGACAACCCATGACTGTAACTCCAGCCCAAGGGAACCTGATGCTACCTTCTGCTCTCTGTAGSTACCAGGTATGTGGTGCACATACATACATGCAGGCAAAAAGCTAAAAAAATAAAAAAGAGTTGAATTACTCCTCCTGCCAAATGACATCCTCTGCGTACACATACAACTCTGCATCTGCACACACGAGTGTGCAGACACATGGCCATGAAAAAAATGCATGCACACGTACACATACATGTACCTGAGCACACAAAAACAAGTGATAACATAAGATGTTATGCACCACGTTGGGACCCTGCCAGCAAGAAGGAAAGTCATCAGATCTGACCTTTAACTTTACAGCTCCAGAACTGTGAGTTAAGAGTGGAGTCAGTTCCAGGCACATGTGAGCTGTCAAGACATCTTTAAAAGATGACTTAATACTTAATTATAACATAGAAAAAGCCTGAGCTATCTTATCTTTTGATGGTTCCTTGGAGCATCTCCTGATAAGCTGAGCTGCTGGTTTGGCGTTTGAGAGCTTCCAGCAAATAAGAATATCTATATTAACTGAAGCCGGTTTGGGTTTCTCTCTCTCTCTCTCTCTCTCTCTCTCTCTCTCTCTCTCTCTCTCTCTGGAGTCTAAGCTGCAGCGCAAGAACAGCCCAGTCCATAGAAACCCTGCCCAGGAGATGCTGCTGGGCACAGTCAGGACAGCCTGGCCTGCAGGCTCCTCAGCATCTCAAGGGAAAGATAATGGAAAGGCTTTTCTCATAGACTCAGAAGCCATGCACTCCCCAGGGGCATCCTTGGCCTGACTGGAGAGTCCCGAGCTTGGGAAACCATGAAAGAATGGACTTACTGGCTTCACTTTGGAAAGATCTTATTTTTGATATTGTTGTTTCTTATATTACTAGTCACTGGGAACAAAGAGAGAATTTAATTTAACTAAAACAGGCAAGATGTCCTTCTGTTCCTTGCAAACATTCATATTTGGACTATTCAGTAATTGGTGGTAAAGTATCACTTTATGTCCAGTTATTCCTATGTTTATTCATGCGTGCACACACACACCCACACACACCCACACCCACACACACACACACACACACACACACACAATCATGAAAGTCATACTGCTTCATACCAGGGAAAATATCTATAAGCCATAAACTACTTTTAGAGTAAGAATACAGAATCAAAGCTATTGGACAGAACACTGTATAATGTGAGCATCGTGGAAAATGGGTGCTTGTTCCTTCCTTCTGTGCTTTCAAAAATAGGCTCTCCTCCCCCTCTCCCCATCCTCAAGGTCCCTTATGAATAGGTTAAGGGGTGCATTAACAGGATTGCTCCTGGAACAACAGATTCCGGTGAGTACAATTAACCAGGAAACTCTTTAACTCTAGCCCATGTGATGAAGTTTCTAGCAGCTTGCCTTTTTAAAAAGAGAGATGCACTGTACATCCCCTTCCCCTGAGAATGTGCCCTGTTGGATCAAGGATTGACCTTCACCTACAGTGTTGAAAACAAAGCAGAGATTCAGTAGCCTGGGTACAGAGATGAGATCACCCTAACACCCTCTAATCTCCATTAGCACTACTGAGATGTAAGTAATGACTGAACCTGGCTTTTAAAATTGAGTTAGAAAAGGCAGGATTCTCCTAGAAACAGAGCCAACTGGATGAATAAATATAGCAAGTAATGGAGCTGGCTTGTGTAATTACAGACATTGGCAAGCCCTAACTGTGTAGGGCAAGCTGGCAGAGTGGAGACCCAGGCAAGAGATGACGTTACAAAACCAGAAAGTTGCCTGGAGAGCCATTTCCCCAGGGATATAACCCATGATATCCTTACCTTCAGTTGAAATGTAACCCACTTTGATGGTTTTAAAGTCAATCTCATTTTTCAAAATTCCTTCAGATCTAGCTTAATGTTTGACAAAGTATTTGGGTATCGTGACCTATACAACTTATAGAACTCAGTTGTGCTGAAATGTCATGGCTGTTGCCATATTGAAATCAGAGTGGGAAACTCTCACAAGACTGGGCCCAATAACATTCCCTCCTAGACAGAAGAGGGGGCTCACCACATAGCACTTAAGGGTCTCATGAGGCAGCCAGCCTCAGAAGTTCTGAGGAGCCTGTAAACATGACTCTTCTTGAGAATATATAGCCAGTAAATGGTTGCTGGAGATGGAGGAGGCCTTAGCTGCTACCTTGGGAGTTTTCGACCTTCTTGTACTTCTCACACACGCTGCTGTAAGCTAACCTGATTAAGTCCATCGGTTCTGAGAGGCCATACCTACTCTATCTTGTGTGGTACTGGCCTCCATCTTGAAAGAAAAAGAAAAAACAAGTCTGAAAACTTGACCCACAGCTGAATCCAAGCTGCACCCAAGTACCAGGAAGGACCTCACGGCTTGTCCTTGGCCAGGGTTACTCCCTAGGTACTTCCTAGCAACAGTTAATCAAAGACGAGTCTGTTTCAGATGGAGTTTCAGACCTTTTGTGATTATGCACAGTCTTGCTTCAGAGCACCCACCAGTTGGCTTACAATAAATAGTCTTTAAATTAGAGGCTTGTCAGGATGTACACTCCCCACTCCACCCCCCCCCCCACTAGTTCCCATTTCCTATAAAACCTTGTCCTGATAAGAGTTCAGGGCTGCTTCACCAAACCATCCTGTGGTTAGGCGGTGAGTAAGCCCAAATTCAATTTTTGTATAAAGAGACCCTAATGTAATTACATTGGAGTCAGCTCCTTGTTGGTCTTTTGGGCTAGTGAAAGGCACAATGGTTCATCAAGCAAAATGTGGGCGGCATTGTTTCTTTAGTGTATGTATCATCACTACTTTTCTGGAGGGAATGGACATGTATTCACATCTCCTCAACAAAACTAAAGCAAAACAAGTAAATGCACAAAATTAACCCTCACATGAGTTGAGCAGGGTGTTCTTGAAGATGTGGCAAAATCGTCAACAGGCAGATAAGCTAAGAGACAGGGAGGTAAAGAACCAGAAAGTACGCTTCACTGTAACAGATCGATGCAAGGACAGGAGAGGTCGGAAGGCTTGCTTCTAGACATATCAGCCAAGGTCTTTTTTCTTTGAATTGCAAACTGGCTTACTCTATTAACACATCAAAGCATCTGGCCTGCATTAATTTTTCTAATATCTTACAATCTTGTTCTGGGGTCTTATGAACTAACTAACTGTCTTTGAGGTGGAGGATTGAGATCCATGAACCAAAGTGATGAAAATCACTAGACACTCTCCATGCTTGACTTTGTGCTACTTTCTCAGCAATGCTCAGAGACAGATACCTGTGTGCCACCATTTCGCAGATGAGGAGACAAGACTGGAGAGACAAAGAAGCCAGTCTACAGTCACGTAGAAAAGAAGAGGCAGAATGGTGACTAGATGTTGATGGCATCACACAACCCTTCTTCCTTCACCCTGTACTACACAACTCCTGAGGGTTTTCTTAATAAATTTTCAAGTGCCTAAGGTTGTGATGCAAATAAACTGTGAGCTATTTAGGCTACTGAAATAGGAAATGACAAGCTGAAAATAGTTGCTGGTCAACTCCCTACCTTTCTGTACTGTTTTTCCATTTAAGGAACCCAGCCAAGCCAACCAATGCTTGCCAATATTATTAAGTTGCTTCCTCATATATTTCCTTCAACAGTTCCTGAAAAATGAAATGAAATCATCATGCAGGCACAGAAAGGCAATTTATGTAAAAACAAGCAAAATGGTAAGGGAGAGAGATACACAATGTGGGATACTGTCCCAGGAAGGATATGGAAAATCACCCTCATCAAAAGCACAAATAGCTCCATCGCTTAGACATTCGTGTAGAGTAAGCCAAGGATGCCGTGCACTCTGTATCTTCACAAAGAAGACTGCAAACAATTTCTGCAGTACAAATAAAAGACAATAGCAATGCTCCAGGGACTTCTGGAAGGTGACCTCTTAGGAGCCTAGCAGAGAGCTCAGTGGAGATCTGAGTTCAGGTCCTCAGAACACATTTGAAAGTCATATGATGGTGCATGTCTGCAATCCCAGCAATAGGAGGAAGTAAAGACAAAAAGATCTGTAAGGCTTTCTGTCCAGCCAGTCTAGCCAAATCTGTGACCTCTAGGGCTCCCTGGGAGATGCTGTCTCAAAAACCAGAGTGGAGAGGAATGGAGGAAGATATATAAGGTTGACTTCTGTCCTCCAGGGGAACATGTAGACACACAAACACACACCATAYATCTACTACACATATACAACAACAACAACAATATCAACATCAACAATAATCATTCTATGTACTCTAAGAAAACTCTGAGAAAAACAGGAGGCACTCTTGGCACGAAGCAGTGATAACCGGTGACATCTTCGAAGAGTGTCTGTAAATATCACGCAGAAGCCTCAGCTCAGTAATGCCCTGGTAGGGTCCTGCTGTGACTTCCAATTGCTTCATATTCAGAGACTTTGCCTCCATAAGTGGCATCCAAAACTGAGCGTGAATGGAAGTCTTCTCAAGGCTAAGTCTACCAAGGCAAGGTCACCAGTGGCTGTGGAGTCTGCATGTTGTCTTGGAGTCTCTGGGGCTCGAGAAGGTAGATGCTGTCTTGATTTGCTCCTGAGGCTGGGGCCAGTGTGTACCTGACATCAATGCTCAGTAAGAAGCAAGTGTGTGGCTGCATCATCAGGTGACAAGCCACAGGATGCTGCCAGATGCTAGTTACCTATGTTGTAAACTCTTCCCATGCCTTCTCCATCACTATTTTACAGAGTGTGATGTGTTTTCTTATCTCAGAGGAAGTCCTGAGCTTTTAGGGAAAGGAAAGTATAACTTCAAGGTTATAGCAAGAGTGTGGGGCATTTGTTAAGAAAGACTTAAGAAACGTTGAGAACATGCTTTAGGTAGCCATAACCAACACCCCAGATCTCAAAGGGCATGGTTCTACTAAAACAATCCTAGGCAGGCTAGAAACTCAGCACCCCATCTCCTGATTGATTCCAATTCCAGTACCCTAATCCTCAAACCATCATGAAGGCTGTCCAGTGCCCCAAGGCTCTCTTCAGTACCTTGTGAAGCTTACCTTGTCACACTGGGGCTCTGAAGACAAACTGATCATGACAGAGGATGACATTCTAATCACAAACCCAGGAAAGATCAGAAGACTTTACTTTAATCTGGTGTATGACTATGTTGTTAGATAAATTTACCTGTCTAGTAAGTTGATGCAATGCGGATGATCATGGTCGTGCTTGGCAGGTAGCTGCAATGTCGTAGGCATTGTTTCAATAGGTTGTCATCTCAGAGCAGAGACAGCATCATGAATCCCATCTTTCAAATGAACACACAAATCTGGAGAGATCATGAACATTTTCTAGTGAACACAAAGATAAAGAGAAGTGGTCAGGGAATCAAAAGTAGATTTGAAGAAAAGCCAGTATCTGTGATAATTTTATTCCTGTGTGATGTCTAGGGATCTTAAATAATTGTGAGTCTGTGCTTTCTAGCCTATTTTGCTGGAGTTCTGAACAGAGACCTTAAATGTTCCTAGTTTTGTTGGGGAGACAAATGAATGTAAATACCTTGAAATGAGTCATAGGCAATCTTGGCTGATAACTGGATAGTATCTAGAGTGTCTGGTCCTATTCTGAAAGCATTATCAAATTTAATCAGTTCGGTACGTCTATGAGGCAATGAGAAGCATCATTGTCCCTACTTCACAGACACTGGAACCCAGAGGTTTAGGAGCTACATAGCTGGGGCACCTCAGCCCAGGACTCACTGTGCCCTCCCATTTTCATAGCACAATAATGATTTTGAAGAGTATCTTGACCAGATATTATACACTTTTTAGTAAGCATAGGCATGAAAGAAAGGAACATACATCAGATTTGTATCCATTATTAAAATGAGTTTGAGAAACTGTACTGGCTTATTGGATCTTTCCTAGTACTTAGCTCCTGAGCTGGTGCGTTTAGGTCTTGTATGGCCATTAGGGCATGCTCCTACTCACTGGAGTGACTAAAAACTAGTGTGCCCACTCTGCCAGCTACCTGCCTGTAGACTTGTCACTGGAGACAAGAAAGCCAAGATACCCACCCTTCCAACCTTGCTTTCATGACTACTTCTGGTTCTTGCATAGCTGTCTTCTCTCATTTCCCTCCAGCTCTGTTACTTTAAAGGTATGTTCCTATGTATCATAAAGCCTATTTATGTATATTGGGACTGAACATCATCTCTGTGGAGACCACTGTAACAAGATGCATTTGGTTCCCAAAAGCATTTTGTACTATACTGCATACCATTGGGCTGTAATGCTCTCTTGATACCCATACCTTTATTTTTGTTTTCATTTCTCTCCCAGCAGATTTGGAGCTTTACATTGTAATGGACTTCTGCCTTCCTGCTTTTTATTGGCAAAAGGAAAACTGCAAAATCTAGGACAATGTCCCCAGCTATATGCTTGACCTAAATATATCAATTGTTAGCATTTTACCACATATGTTTTCTTTATCTTCCTCTGTATGGGTATAAATGCATTTGTATATAATGTATGTGTGTATGCATATATTTTAATCATGTGATAATTACTTACAGACACTATAACAAAAAGCTCATCAGCCATCAAATAACAAGAACACTCTTTTTTATGACCATCATGCACTATTCTATCTGAGCTATTTAATTTCAACTTAAGTTAATTCTTTAATATATAGCACATAACAGAATTCCCCAGTTGTCCCAATAATATTCTATAGCTACAGAACATTTCCAATCCAAGAGTCAACCTAGACTCCTTAATCAAGTTTAATTATTTCATTCTGGTGTTTCATGAGTAAAGGTGTTTGCCTCAGACACAACACTGAGCTGTGAGTCTGGCTGGAGGACCAAACACACACAAATACCTGGTCTGTTTCATGGACCACCCCAGTTCAAAACCACAGGAATAAAATGTGGAGATAATCCTTGTATGTTTTGGGAAAGATGGGCATGATCCTCAGAGCTCCTCTCCTCCCTGTGTAGCAATTCTGGCCAGACTTGATGGGCACTAAGAATGCCACCTGAGAGTCCCTTTAGAAGGTAACTCGGGAGTCATTGCACTGTTGTGGACTTTCAAAGAGGAGCCAAGTCCTTTGGTTGCTAAAATCTGCTCCGCTCCCAAGAGTCAAGGATGCCACAAGTGGCATGCTGGGAAGCAAAACATATTGGCATGCAAAGCATGAGTAATACTAAAATGTCCTGCAACCCAAAGTTACAGCTGTGATTTCCATCATCATTGTATACACTTTCTCTTGACAATAGACAAAGTCTTCTGAGACAGCAACTGGGGTTTCCCAGCAAACCAAGGAAATTTGCAATTGTCCAGTGACTAAAAGGGCAGTTGTGTGACAAGTCGCCATAATGACATGACCAGGCTGTTGATGGGGCTTCATTTCCGCTGCACCGAATTGGGCTCAAGGAAGCTTCTTAAGATGCAAGTCAATATCGGGAAGGTTTCGAAGAAAAGATGTAATTGTGAGTGCTGTGTGTTGAGGCCTCTTGTGGAAGCAGTGTGCCAGCGGGAGAGCATCCAATGGAGTCTTCTCATCTCTTCTGTGCACAAATGTAGTTTTCTATCAAGCCGAGCTTAAATGCTGTTTCTGGAAATTGGCTTTGACTGTGCATACAATTTGATATACTCTCAGGTTACACATTGCCATTAAGCAATCAATATTGGGTCTACCAGCCATTAACAAATTAGTAGGAAACCCAAGTGTTTATTCTCCAAACGTTGATGGCAGTGCTGGCTATGGGCATTTTTGATGCAGCCTTCTATTGATAAAATAAAAAAACCATCTTTATGGGGGGAAATGTTCTGTTCTTGCTGTCTTGAGTGCTCTGAATTATATTGTGTAATTGACATTTTATGGGTGTTCTGTCACTTCTTCCTCACTTCAAATCTTTAGGACAGAACTTTATATTGTCTTCATACCCAGGTAAGAATCCAGATTCTGAGAAGGTTAAATAATACATTGATAACTGTTACCATTAGGATTCCATCCCAAGCATCTTTTCTGGGGTCCAGTGCTTTCTCTGATTCAGCAGATACCAGGGAAGTCTGAGATCCCACATTCCTGGCTATCTCCTGATAGATGCAGGCAGGTGTTGCTGGTCCGCCTTCACAGTCATTCTCATTTGGGTATTAGAGGGATTCCTTGCAGAAGCAAAACACACAGAGTCCCAGGAATGCATCCAAAGACCTTCAGAGCACCAGCACCAGCCAGGTTTGCTGCTGCATGCCTGTAATCTGAGTCCCTGGAAGCTGAGGCAGGGAGTCATCAGTTTAAAACCAGCTCACAGACCCTAACTGGAGGAGAACAATACAGAAACATTAGTAGTCATCAGAGTCTGGTTAATTAAGCTGTTTTTCAATCAGAAAATAGAATTCACAGTAAAACTTAAACTCTTCTTGTAATGGTAAGTTTCTTTCAAATGACATTGTAAAGTATTTGTATAACTGAAGACCTGTAATGTGAAGTCTGTGCATGAATTCTTCTCTGTGAAACCTAATCATGGTAGCAGTCTACTGTATGTCTTGTGGCTTGTAAATAAATTGCACTAAGAAACACGCTTATTTATGAAGTAGCTTTCTCCAGGCTTTGCTAGCTGTTGCTCCACTGACAAAGAGATAGGCTATTATTTAGGAACTCCTTTGTGGATCATGATTCTTTCTAGGTCCTTCTATTGCGATACTCACAAAACAGCCATAAAATCTCCATCTTTATATGCTGCTTTCCATTAGCGTGTAAACAGACATCCTTATGGACTGAGCCAGAAGAAAGCTTTTCTGCCTTTGCTATTTGATTTTGAATGTACTATTCCCACCCTACTCCCAACCCACCCCACTCCCACAACCACTGCCATCTCATAAGAAATTCGTATGTCTTTAGGTTAGAGATGATGGCTCTCCCAGAAAGGGAAGTGGCTTTACCATCGATAGACCGTTTGCTGTGCAAAAATATAATTGATCTTACTTAAGTCATTAGTTCATTCAGTGCATATGCTTAGTTGAAGAAACGAGGCACTGGAGAAGAAATTCGGTCTGGAGCAGAGGAGAATGGGTATCAGCTCTTTCATACATGTCCACCTTAACGTGCTAAGGGATTTGGTTAAATGGTTGGTTTGGGAGTGCAGTGGTGGACTTAGATTTGAATCTTGACTCTGATGCAAATGAGCTGTGGTTTGGGTAAGTCTACCTGATGTTGGTGACCTTTTGCCAAAAAGAGAGGAACAGGGCTGTGGCACACACAGCCAATGCCACCCAAACCTCTTAGATCTCTTCCATAATGATTCAAGTCAGCTCCTACTGGCTCTGCACCTGCAATTTGGCCAGCTCTGCATCTCAGGAGGTCTCCATATAGCACCATCAGACCACACCCTACTTCCTTATTAGCAGTCAGGGCTAGGACCTGAGGTTGCTACTCTAGCAAGTCTGCAGGTGATGGTGATGTTGCTGCTAGTTGCTGATGGAACTGCCCTCTGTCACCACCATGTACATGGCTCAGAGTGCTCCGCTCTCCCACAACTGGCATACCTTTCCTGAAGAAGGCATGACTTCTGTGAAAGTAGGCTCTACCCTACTTTCTTATTTCCTTCTTTGCATTCATCAGTCTCTTCCTAACACTTTCATGTCAGGTTATGAGCTTGGCAGCCCAAATTCAGACAAAGCTCTCAGTGTAGAAATCTCTCTTCCCTGCATGAAGTAAGGAAGTTTTCTCTGTTTTGCCTTTCTTTCTTTTTTTTTACTTTTGTTTTGTTTTGTTTCCCCTTTTACCTGCACTCTCTCTTCCTCCCCTCCTACCCTCTCTCCTTTCTCTCTTCCCTTCCTCTCTCTCTCCTTCCATGCTTCTCTCCATCCCTCCATCCTTCCATCTGTCCCTCCCTCCCTTCCAGAGGTTGGCTTCAGATGACTTCCTCCATTTTTTACTTTATTTTTATTTGGACAGAGACATGGTCCTTCTCTGCTCCTGGGCTCACCATTTCAGATGAGCCACTGTCCAGTTGTTCCCAGAATCCTCCTGCCTCACCCCACTCCCCACAGTGTCAGGGTTGCAGACATGCTCTTGTGCCCTCTGTGTGGGTGTTGTAGATCTATGCTCAGGTCCTTTTGCTTGCACAGTGACCCATCTTTCCAAGGTTTCTTTTTTTCTTTTTCATCCAAATTTCCTTTATGATCTTTGAAACTCACCATTTGAATAACTCAATATGTGTTTCATTGCATTTCACATAGTAGAGCAATCCTACTATATATTTGATTTTTATACTTTTTCCCAATTAAAATTTCCCCTCACATTAAACATGATTATCAGTGTGCAAAGAAAAATAAACTTGTACTGTAGTGATATAAAAGTATAATAATTGCATGTTACACAGTATATATTAATATATATTATATATATTATTGTACTACAGATTAAACATTTACAAACTATATATATGTTTATATTCATGTACTCATCAAGATACTTCCTGCTGTGAGTATGGTGTCTGTTCTGTTGGGTTAGGGGGAGAAGCTGAGAAAAGTTACTTCAGAGACAGAAGCTTAAAAAATGAAGGCTTATTTATTTTCTTTGTGTGCACTGAGGTGGCCAGTTTGGGATCTGAACTACATCCCTAAAGGGTCATACTCTTTTCAGGATTTTTTTATAGGATGGGAATACAAAGTGAGGGGGACTAGGGTGAACGTGCATTAACCTATTGTATTTTGACATGAGGGGTTAAACAAGGAAGTTAACACTGATGACTGGTTTCAGAGTCCTTGATTCAGCTTTTGCAGTCAGGTCCCATCCTGGAACAAAGGGACAAAGGAGTGGGCAATGGACTTGTGTGCCTTAGTTTAGGTAAGCGGCAGGTTCTCTCTACATTCTTCACTGGTTAGCAGATAAAGAAGAAACACTGAAGAAGCAGGATAGGAGTTGGTTCTGGGTTCTAGGAACATAAACTCAGTTTTTGGCCCTGCAAGTGAGATAGAACTTGTTCCCAAGATGCCTGGACTCAGGACACAGCTCCACAGGGGAACTGAGTTAACTGCAGCTTAAAATTCAGTATGGCAAATGTCCTGGGTGTAGTGGGAAGAATAAGATGCCACCTTTATGGTACTGGACATGGTCTACATTTTGTGAGAACAGTGTTTAAGGGCAGGATTTTTTTGCAAGAATATGGAGAGAGTCATGGATACTGCCTCAGTAATGGTAGAAAACTGGGATCTTAGGGGATGACGAGACTGGGCTTTGTGGGCCTTTCTAGCTTGGAGAGTGTGTTCCAGCAAATCTTGGGCCATCTGTGGGCACCTACTACTAGTTAGCACAGTCATCTACTCTCCTTTATCTATAGGGGGGGCTATGCTAAGAGTGCCTGTGGATACCAGAGGCCATAGAAAGTACTAAGCCCTGTGCAGTTTGCTGCTCTATGTAAATATGATGAAGGTTTGTGTCACTTTTGCCTGAACACAGTAGTGCAGTACCATAACAGTTCATTTTATAACCAGGCAGCTACTCAGCCACTGCCAGCTGGTAGCTTGTTCACCATGGGAATGATAGTCTTGAGAAAGAATAGAGTAGGACTGAGCAAGAGTTCACTGTGCTGTTGGAAATGGCAGTTGATTGAAAAAAAATCATTTATTCATTATCTCATAATATCCGCAAGTTGTGATACCTTGAGTTGCTGAAGCTACAGAAAGCAGGACCACAGGTAAGCAGAGACCACTGTAATTGCATAGGAAGTAATAATTCTGTAATAATTAAAACCATCACCCTTTAGGTCACCATCTGCACCTGCCAGCTGGGGCTACTCCACAGCGTCCCAACAGGAAAGAGTTGGGCTCCTAGGAGTCCTTTCACTTCTGGGCTTGAGTTGGGATCGCCACATCCTCTCCAATAACTATCTGGAGCGGACCTGCTAGGAGCATACAGAGCAGCAAAATATTAGAGGAGCAGCTGGGAGGGGATCCTTCAGGTCGCCATCTGCACCTGCTAGCCAGGGCAACTCCAGAGGCCTCTGTGCACTGGTCCCACCTCGAGAGAGTTGGGCCCCCAGGAGTGTTAACACAAGCTTACAGGCCCACAGGAGGGATAAGCTACAGCCAGAGACAGCAAGAACAACTAACACCAGAAGTACCCTGATGGCCAAAGCCAAGCACAAGAGCCCTACCAACACAAGGCTACTTGGCATCATCAGAACCCAGTTCCCCCACCACAGCAAGTCCTGGATACCCCAACACACTGGAAAAGCAAGTTTTGGATTTAAAATCACATCTCATGTCACTGATAGAGGACATAAAGAAGGACATAAATAAGTCCCTTAAAGAAATGCAGGAGAACTAAGATAAGCAGGTAAAAGCCCTTAAAGAGGAAACACATAAATCCCTTAAAGAATTACAGGAAAATACAACCAAACAGGTGAAGGAATTGAACAAAACCATCCAGGATCTAAAAATGTAAGGAGAAACAATAAAGAAATCACAAAGGGAAACAACTCTGGAGATAGAAAACCTTGGAAAGAAATCAGGAGTCATAGATGCAAGCATCAACAACAGAATACAGGAGATAGAAGGAAGAATCTCAGATGCTAAAGATTCCATAGGAAACATAGACTCAACAGTCAAAGAAAATGCAAAATGCAAAAAGGTCCTAACCCAAAACATCCAGGAAATCCAGAACACAATAAGAAGACCAAACCTAAGGATGATAAGTATAGAAGAGAGTGAAGATTTCCAGCTTAAAGGGCCATCAAATATGTTCAACAAAATTATAGAAGAAAACTTCCCTAACCTAAAGAAAGAGATGCCCACGAACATACAAGAAGCCTACAGAACTCCAAATAGATTGGACCAGAAAAGAAATTCTTACTGTCACATAATAATCAAAACACCAAATGCACTAAACAAACAGAGAATATTAAAAGCACTAAGTGAAAAAAGTCAAGTAACAAATAAAGGCACACCTATCAGAATTACACCAGACTTCTCTCCAGAGGCTATGAAAACCAGAAAAGCCTGGGCAGATCTCATACAGAACCTAAGAGAACACAAATGCCTGACCAGGTTACTATACCCAGCAAAACTCTCAATTACCATAGGTGGAAAAACAAAGATATTACATGACAAAACCAAATTTACACAATATCTTTCCACAAATCCAGCCCTAAAAAGGATAATAGTTGGAAAACAACAATATAAGGAGGGATACTATACCCTAGAAAGTAATTTTCTTTCAACAAACCCAAAAGAAGATAACCAAACAAACATAAAAATAACATAAAAAAATAATAGGAAGCAACAATCACTATTCCTTAATATCTCTTAATATCAATGGACTCAATTCCCAAATAAAAAGACATAGACTAACAGACTGGATATGTAACTGGACCCAGCATTTTGCTGCATACAGAAATGCACCTCAGTGTCAAAGACAAACACTACCTCAGAGTTAAAGACTGGAAAACAATTTTCCAAGCAAATGGTCCCAAGAAACTTGCTGGAGTAGCCATTCTAATATGGAATAAAATCAACTTTCAACCAAAAGTCATCATAAAAGGATATTTAACAGATATCTATAGAATATTTCATTCTAAATCAAAAGAATATACCTTTTTCTCAGCACCTCATGGTACCTGCTCCAAAACTGACCATATAATCGGTCACAAAACAGACCTCAACAGATATAAAAAGATTGAAATGATACCATGCCTCCTATCAGATCACTACGTATTAAGACTGGTCTTCAATAACAACAAAAACAACAGAAAGCCCACATACACATGGAAGCTGAACAATGCTCCACTCAATGATAACTTGGTTGAGGAAGAAATAAAGAAATTAAAGACCTTTTAGAATTTAATGAAAATGAAGACACATCATACCAAAACTTATGAAACACTATGAAAGAGGAAAACTCATAGCTCTAAGTGCCTCCAAAAAGAAAATGGATTGAGGTTACACTAGCAACTTGACAGCACACCTGAAAGCTCTAGAACAAAAAGAAGCAAATACATCCAAGAGGAGTAGACAGAAGGAAATAATCAAACCAAACCAACCAAATAGAAACAAAAAGAACTATACAAAGAATCAACAAAACCAGCAGCTGGTTCTTTGAGAAAATCAACAAGATAGATAAATCCTTAACCAGACTAACCAGAGGGCACAGAGGCACTACCCAAATTAATAAAATCAGAAATGAAAAGGGAGACATAACAACAGAAACTGGAAATTCAGAAAATCATCAGATCCTACTACAAAAGCTTATACTCAACAAAATTGGAAAATCTGGATGAAATGGATGATTTTCTAGACACATATCAAGCGCCAAAACAGGCTCATATAAACCATCCCATAACCCCTGAAGAAATAGAAGCAGTCATTAACAGTCTCGCAACCAAATAAAGTTCAGAACCAGATGGGTTTAGTGGAGAATTCTATTAGATCTTCAAAGAAGACCTAATACCAATACTCTTCAAGCTATTCTACAAAATAGAAACAGAAAGAACACCACCCACCTCATTCTATAAAGCAACAATTACCCAGATACCTAAACCACATAAAGACCATAGAAAGAAAGAGAACTTCAGACCAATTTCCCTTATGAACATTGATGCAAAATTACTCAATAAAACTTTTCCCAACCAAATCCAAAAAAAACATCAAGATGATCATTCACGATGATCAAGTAGCCTTCATTGAAGGGATGCAGGGATGGTTCAATATGTAGAAATCCATCAATGTAATCCACTACATAAACAAAATCAAAGAAAAAAAAACAGATGATTATTTCATTAGATGCTAAAAAGGCTTTTGACAAAATTCAGCATCCCTTCATGTTGAAAGACTTGGAAAAATCAGGAATTCAAGGCCCATACCTAAATATTGTAAAAGCAATACACAGCAAACCAGTAGCCAACATCAAACTAAATGGAGAGAAACTTGAAGCAATCCCACTAAAATCGGGGACCAGACAAAGCTACCCACTCTCCTCCTATCTTGAAGTTCTAGCAAGAGCAATTAGACAACAAAAGGAGGTCAAATTGGGAAGGAAGAAGTCAAATTATCACTATTTGCAGATGATATGATAGTATACTTGAATGACCCCCAAAATTCCACCAGAAAACTACTAAACCTGATAAACAACTTGAACAACATGGCTAGATATAAAATTAACTCAAACAAATCAGTGGCCTTCCTCTACTCAAAGGAAAAAGAGGCTGAGAAAAAATTCAGGAAATGACACCCTTCACAATAGTCACAAATAATATTACATACCTTAGTATGACTCTAACCAAGTAAGTGAAACATCTGTATGACAAGAAATTCAAGTCTCTGAAGAAAGAAATTGGAGAAGACCTCAGAAGATGGAAAGATCTCCCATGGTCATGGATTGGCAGGATTAATATAGTAAAAATGGCCGTCTTGCCGAAAGCAATCTACAGATTCAATGCAATCTCCATCAAAATTTCAAATCAGTTCTTCATAGAGCTAGAAAGAGCAATCTGCAAATTCATTTGGAATAACAAAAAAAAAAAAAAACAGGATAGTGAAAACTATTCTCAACAATAAAAGAATGTCTGGGGAATCACTATCCCTGACCTCAAGGTATATTACAGAGAAATAGTGACAAAAACTGTATGATATTGGTACAGAGACAAGCAGGAAAATCAATGTAATAGAATTGAAACCCAGAAATGAACCCACATACCTATGGTCACTTGATTTTTGAAAAGGAGCTAAAAACATCCAGTGGAAAAAAGACAGTATTTTTAATAAATGGTGCTGGGTCAACTGGTGGTCAGCTTGTAGAAAATGCAAATTGACCCATTATCTCCTTGTACAAAGCTCAAGTCCAAGTGGATCAAGGACCTCCACATAAAACCAAATACACTGAAACTTATAAAGGAGAAAGTGGGGAAGAGCCTTGAACACATGGGCACAGGGGAAAATTTCCTGAACAGAACACCAATGGCTTATGCTCTAAGATCAAGAAATGACAAATGAAACCTCATAAAAGTGCAAAGCTTCTGTAAGGAAAAGGACACTGTCAGTAAGACAAAATGGCAACCAATGGATTGGGGAAAGATCTTTACCAGTCACTATTGCTGATGCCAATAAGTGCTTGCTGACAGGAGCCTGATATAGCCGTTTCCTGAGAGGCTCTGCCAGAGCCTTACTGATACAGATGCCAACACTTGCAGCCAGCCATCAGACTGAGCACCAATGGAGAAAGGATCTTACGTTAACTATAACAATATAGATGCAGAAAGAAAAATACACTCTGTGTTCTACACATAACAGAAGTGCAGCTTGGTCTTTCTCTGGTCCCCAACAACTGAAGCAGGGGGCTATCTCTAAATCAGTTGCCTGCCAGTGGCTCCTGTTCCCCTAGCTGGGACGCCTTATCTAGCTCCCTAGGAGAGGAAACAGCAGTGACTTGATGTGCTGGGCTGGGGAAGTGGGGGAAGACACAGGATAAGAGGGATCCCCCTTCTCAGAGGAGAAGGGGAGAGAGAATGGGGATAGGATCTGTATGAGGGGGTACTGGGAGAAGGGAGCTGATATTGGAATAAAAAATGAATGAGCAAACAAACAAACAAATAAATAAATAAATCGATCGTGCTTAAATCCCATCTTCCAAATGAGCACACAAACCTAGAAAGATCATGAGTATTTTCCAGTGAACATGAAGGTAAAGAGAAGTGGTCAGAGAATGGAAAGTAGGTGTCAAGAACTGCCAGCACCTGTGATGTTCTCTCTCCCACATACGGGATAGAGATTGACAACTTTGGCATATGTTTCGATGATCATTGTGAACTACAGATATAAAGCCTCAGTTGGTGGCACACTAGTGGAACAAGATGAGTTAGTAAATAGCATGTTGCACTTAGCATACTGATGCAGAGCCTGGCTAGGATACAGTCTCAGCATTTGCCTTCTGTGGGGGCAGGCCTGACACRCCCCTGGGATTTGTTGCTTAGTGTCAGTAACAGCAACACAACTAAAAAACAATCACAGAAAACAAGACCAAGAATGGTCTTAATGTAGTTGTAGCACTGCAGAGAGCAGGTTAAGTTCTTCATTTAGACCAGTGACAGGAAAATCTCACCGGAAGTAGGAAGAACTGGGGTGCTTTTCGGCTTTCAGAGGAGGAAGCAGAAAGCTACACCTGCTCTAACATGCCTACCCAGATGACAGAAGCATACAGTACAGCCTCAGCACCCACAGGTCCAGTGCGGTTCAGCAGATCTCTAGAGTTTCTCCATCTTGCAGAACGAAACTTCACACACATTCATAAATGACTTCATAGTAACCTCACTCTATGCTCTGTCCACCACAGGTCTATTTTTTGCTCCTATACATTTAAGCATGATTTATTTATTTAACTATTTATTTTTTTATTCATTTTATATTCCAATATCAGCCTCCTTCTCCCAGTACCCCCTCATACAGATCCTATCCCCGTTCCCCCTCCCCTTCTCCTCTGAGAAGCCCTCTCATCCGTGTCTCAACCATGATCATCCGCATTCCATCAGATTACTAGACAGGTAAATTGGTCTAACATCATAGTCATGCACCAAATTAAAGTGGTATTTCAGAGAGCCACCCATGTGGTCCATCCCTACTGAAAAAAATTACATTTTCAAATAACTGACTTTGTAAACATAGTGATTGTTTTATTTTCTTAAACTGAAGCATGAAACATACAGAAGAAGCTTTGCTGACTCTTTAAGAACACACTCTCTATGAGCACACAGCACCCGGGGAAGGGGACAGACATCTCTAGCACAGACAACCCCAGGACACACACCTGCTTTGTGACTACAACTTAGCTTGCTTTTTCTTGAGCCACTATAAACATAATGACAGAGTGCATTCCCTTTTCTTATTTTTTTTTTTGTGATGTACAGTGTGTACTCTTTTGAAAACACATTAAAATTTCCAGTGTGTTTCTGATGAGACAGGTTCCAAGAACCATTTTATTATTTTATTTTATTTTTGTTATTGAGAACTTCTTGTCTTGGTCTCATAGTCACTTCTTGTTTGTTTCGAATCAATTCTCTGGACATGCTCTGAAATAAATGGCCTGTATCCAACCATCTTTCAGGAACTAAATGATTACTACTTATGTTGTTCTACTGAAAAGAAGAAAGCATGGGTGTGGGTATTCAAGTATATCCTCTAGAGAAAAAAACAGAACAGAACACACAAGTGGGTGCTGGGGTGCTTTTATATAACCAGCATGCGTATTCAGCTGGACGAGTCTCAGAGCATTAATGTTTCCTGATGTGGTGGGGAATGGCATGGAAATCCAATTATGTAGGGTTTGGAGAAAAGAAAACTCAATGTGAAGAAAAAGCAACTATAGCAGCAGAGGGGCAGAATCACAAAAGCAGAAGCTGCAAGAGATGAGGGCAAAGGCTTCTGAAAACAATAGGATGCTACACCCAGGAAAACAATGGCTGCTCGTGCTAAACCAGAGGCAAAGGATAGGGTGACAGATTTAAAAAAAAAAAAAAGAAAGAAAAAGGAGTGAAGAGAGAGCCACTATTTTGTCTTTAGCACAATAATGAAGAAAGCAAGAGATCAGCAAGATAAATATTAATGGGTCTCTGGGAAGAATATGAAGAAACAGAATTAATAAGAGGCAGGTAAGAGAATAGTTACACAATTTAAATATTTATGAATCAGCAGAGCTAGGTGAGAATCACTTGAACACTTCCCACAATCCAGCTGCTAAAGGATGCAGTCCCTGTGCTAGTATTTGCTGAGGAGACTATATACCAGAGAAATCTAAGCAGGCTGATTTAGTGTTGGAGATAAAAAGCAAAAAAAGCAAGATCCAAGAAGAGGTAGGCTGGTTAAAGTTTCTAAACTACCACTCAAAACCATAAATGAAATTGTAAATCAGTCTGCAGGCACCTTGAGGAGACTAACAGGGTAAGTAATGGCTGAAGGGCCCCATAAAAACAGAGCCTGTCAAAGCAACTTGATCCATTTTGGGATATGCTAAGAAATTTTGGGAAGCTAATGGATGTTACAAACGTAGTTTGGGGCATCCCCACAGGGGCCACCAGACAATTCCTTTGGACCATTCTTGTTCATGTGATGGCTATGGCTCTGCCATTTCCAACAGAGAAGGGAAATTTCACTTACATACTTAATATGCAGGACGAGAACTCTCTAGTCATTCTCCATGACACCACAGCATGGAATTTAGTCACTGGGTAAATACAGTCATGCCCAGAAGTGCAAACTAAATTTTTCCCAAATGAGACTGTGAGAGATTGATAATTGTAGAGCTAACTGACCTGACATCTTTTAGAAAATCAGCTCACGTCCATGAGTGCGGCCTTGCGTGCACTAGTGCATCCATGTGTGCATAGATGCACCAACATGTGCGTGTACTCTACAGCATGCATGTGGCCTTGTTTGTAAATAGCAGTATAGTCAGAGCAGAAATAAATATTTTTATTTGAATTGTTCTATGACTTTTGGAAATATAAAAGGTTGTGTAGAAACAAAAACCTTTATGTAAAACATAAAGCCCCCTCTAAGCCCTCATGTCCCACAGACATGGCTCAGAGACTTTCAGTTGTTGGGCCAGAAGCCTGCCTGACCTATGCCTACCTCACTTTCTCCACACCCCTCTCCTCTCTGAGTAAAGTCTTCTTCCACTCTTGATATTCTTGTCACTGGACCTCTGCAAATGTTGGACTCCCTCTCATTTTCTTATTGTTCACTGTTTTACTCAAATTCCACTTTGACCGGGGGGCAGGGGGTAAGGAGTCTTTTTAAACTTTTAAGACTATATGATTTCCATTGAATTCCACTATAAGAAGACCATAGTTCCTTCTTAGAAGCACTTATTTTAAAATATCATTTTATATTCAGCCTTAAAAACACAATGGCTGACACTGTTGGCTGAACCCAATGTGCTCTACTCAAATTGACCCTGTGGCGGCAGCAGCAGCAGCGCTCATGTTCCTCACAGCCCACCACAATGTTCTGGGTTCTCAAATGAAAGATGATGTACTCATTCAAACTTATATTTTAATATGCCTTAAGCAGCTGAATGGCTAGGACACTTCCAAACCTCCACGTGGCAAATACATTCCCCTCCGACATTCCTGAGTTATCACTCACTAAAACCTATATTCCATCTTGGCTGCCCCGGACCTAGACCTGCAGCCCCCTGGGGCTGAGTTCCCCAGCACTTACATGGTGGACGGCTGTGTCCTCTGTCTAACACCTCTCAGGCATGGCCTCTACTCCTTTCCTGACATGACAGCTTTCCCTCTCCCTGATCCTTCCTCAGTCCCTTTCCTGGGAATCCTAAAAGTCCTGCCTGTCTCCCTGCCCAACCATTAGCCTTCGGCAACTTTATTTACCAATCAAAACCAACTGGGGACAGGGTCCCTCACCATCTTATGCGCATATGTGTGGACTCTCATGCAATTTTAGGGACCAAATTAACATCATATAAGCAGCATTAGACCAAATCCACAACTATACTATCAACTCCACAACGACAAGGCTAGGAATGTGTTGTGACAAAATTTCATTCCAGGACTCAGCACAGTGCTGAGCACAATGAACCTTGTGTTCCAATCGCAACCCTAGGAATACATACACAGAGGGCTCCCTTCAGAAACTTGCTGGCGAGGACACCTCTCCTCCCTGGGCATTATAACATTCTCTTCAGCCTTCTTTCAAGTACAATGCTGGGGAAAAGTCTTTAATGAGTGTCTCGTTGACAGAGGTGTAAAAACACAAGGCAGCTAAAACTAGAATTGTTGGATTCTACATTTGCACATTACATTTACCTCTGATGTGTTCCAAAATTTCATTTCATGGTGATAATGAATCTGTGGGAAATTAGCATCCTATCACTCTTCGCAGGAGAGTGTTAGAGACAGTTTGTGAATCATAGGGAAAACAAAACATTTTTCAGGTATCCAATGTTGTCACTTCCCTTCCCGCTTTAAGTGTGTGTCTTCCACCTCAGAGAAACCTAAAACACCAAAATAGAGGGCACAGTGAAATTAAGGGGTTAGGAGATCACATTTCTTTCCATGACTATCAGGGAACTTTCTTTTACTATCATGTTTAGATGTCTGTCTATATTTTTAACTAAAAATTAAGTAATAAGTCGGTGGGATTTTGACATATCCAAGGCCATGAAGAAATCTATGACCCAGGAGCGTATAGAATGCTGGTTTCTGATTGCTGTCCATTGCCTTTTCTTGAGTTCCAAATGAAGTCAAATGGTTCCTGGGAGTTGACTGCTATGTTAGGCACTCAAGAAATAAAGGTGAAGGCATGTCATTGTGTTGCAGAACCAAGCAAGAATGGGTGGACCCCTGTACATCCGCAATGTGTGCTCATGGCCCAGAAGCCACATGGCCCCTGTGCTCTACTACTGACAGCTCCAGCTAAAATGGGTGACTCCTACACCTGCTGCTGGGTTCCCTCCTTCCTAAAGAGGCTCAGTAGGAGCTCACTCAGCTGTGGGTCTTGCAGGCTACAAAAAGTGATGAGACCATCCCTGAGGGCAAGCATCAACCATGAGGCTGATGACCATTACTGGGAGTCAATGAACAGATGTCCTTCCTTGATCCTTCTGAAGGACAATTCTGAGGGTCACCCTATGTTTTCTCTACTGTACTAAGCAGCTCAATACTATATCCCCACTCATTTTTCTATTCCTAGGTTCCCAGTCTCTTTTCCATCCTTCTTCACAACAGCTTCTGCAAGCAGTGGCACCAATGCACAATGTCTCTGAATGAGTGAATATGGGGATGTCTTTAGAGCCACAGTTATAAGCTGGAGCATCTTTTGTTGGTTATCCACATAGCCACTACATACTGAATAGTTTTAGTTTTGTCTTACTTGCATGGAGATTGTATTATTAAGCATTAAGGATACAGATAAAGCTTGGGGCTGCCAAGTCATGTTCACTAGAGATGTATACAAGGGAAGAAATGGATGTAAAAACAGAGAAAGCTAGGCCAGAGTATCTGCAAAATAGGAAAAAATGGAGATGATACATGGTATACAGAACATATGCCAGAAAAGATCTATCTATTGGGAGATGCCTTTTGAGAAACAGTCATTGAGGTAGTGTGATATGATATGAAATTTCTTTGAGCATTTTTCAAGAACTCAATGGGCCCTGAGCATTACTCCAACTCTTGGAACTGTGCATACAGGAGCATGCAGTTATAGTCACGTCTGTAACCTAAACTATACAGAGTCCTGTGACCTACTCTTGCTTACCAAGATCCCCTATCACACAAAGGATGGTAAATGCGAAGTCAGGCAGTAAAGGCATGCTAAAATGTCCAGATAGGGTTGGCATTCCCTAGGTTACTTATTTATACATCATGCCTTATAAGACAGAAATAAAGATTCAGAGTAAAGGAAATATTCCCAGTGAACATAAATCAAGCCCAGTGACTGGCCTTCGACCCTTCCCTTGGGACAGGGTGGGATCTGTCAGTGCTCCAGCATCCAGCATGGTGCCTTGCACAGCATACATCGTAGTTAACTGGTAATTGAAAGAAAATAGAAAATAACCAGGAAGAAGGGTAAGAATTGGATTTGATTTTCAATTAATGAGTCATCCATCAAAAGATTTTAAACAATGACATAAATTCCAGATTAGTTCACAGACCCCAGGAAATTAAATCTTCATGAAGAGGAAGATGATAACAATTCAGCGTCTTCCTGCAACCCTTTGATCAGGGATGGGTATGAGGCCTGGAGTGGTGGAAGGAATGCTGTGTTTGCACTGAGGAGGGAATGTTTTTCCTTCATAAAACATCAGTGGGTAAGATGGGTACTCAGTCTCTTATTGGTAATGAGCTATGGGCTTGCTTCCAGAAAGTGTGGAAATTCTTCCACTGAATCTTGTGCCCTTTGATGGGAACACTGCTGAGCAAACATCTTGAGCTGAGTAAGAATCGGAAGGAAATTTGAAGAAGGCTTTCATGATCTTCTCTGCTGTGTATTTGATGTACACAAAGAATTTCATCCTGAAAGAGGAAGATCTCTTCCAATTTGCTCTCCCCTGAGGAAAGCTTTCTTCTTCATTTCTCTGTTGGGATACAATTCCAATGAATAGGTGGTAGATAATAGGGTCTTCTCATTAACCAAGTGTTTTACTGAAATCTCCATAGGCTACAGATTGCATAGAAAAGTTAAAGGTATTATAGCACAAAATACTTCCCCATGAGATTATCACTCAGAATGTTATCCCTGATTTTAAGATTCTTTACCAGGTACAAATAACTAGACAACAGCAAAAAGCCAATAAGATACTAACAACAAATTGCACAACTCACATCACAACGATTAACAATGTCATGAAGTCAATGAAAGTGATTGTGGGAATTATCTACATATCCGAAATAAATGACCCTTAGGGAAAATGACAAGGAATTAATATTTGTTTTCATGATGCTTTAATAAAACTGTGTCTGAACTTAAGCATGAAGTAAAAGGTGGCAGTTCATGCCTCTCTAAGTCTGTATAGAAGAACTGGGCTTCAGAAACTCCTATCCCACTCTGCATCTTAAACACTAGTTCAAATTTGTGAAAATTAGCTATATAATTACTCATGTTACAAAAAAATTCTAATTTTAGTTTAAGTTGTCAAGCTGAGTTCCAACTAAATAGTCTGCCTCACTAGTTACTGAAAAACATAATCCTTAAACCAAGTGGTTTCATCTCTATCGCTTCTCCCAAGTGTCTATCTATTGCTCCCACATCGCTCTGTTTCTCTTGCTGTCAGAAGACCATCACCAGCTCTCAGCTCGGTAACTGCAACACCCTTTTCCTGCTCTGCCTGCTGGTGAGCCTCCTCTGTTTCTTTCCCCTGTGGTGCTCAGACAGGATCTAAGCTGTAAGAACATCAGACCTCTGTCCTACCTACAATTCTCTCATGAGGACCATCCAGCTCAGTGGACAGAGTCCTTTGTGACTGACGTGTCACCGTTCTCTCTCCAGGGACCTCAGCTGCTGCCCCTGCACAGGGGACCTCTCCATGGAGCCTGCCATCATGTCTGGATGGGCTGTCATCCTGATGCTTTTGCTCTTGAACTGCTTTCCTGCCTGCTGGGCTTTCAGATCTCCATCCAGATCACCAGGGTTAGGAGTCCATCCTCTATAGTCCTGCGACATCCTGGGACACGTAGCTCTCAGTGAGGTTAGCCTGTGCACGGGGCTCCCAGAGGCTCTGGTACCTTACCAAGTATCCGAGCAGTAGCAGATGTCTAGGAAATGCTTAATAAAGGAATGAATGAACAGATATTTTTTTTAAAAAAGAAAATGACCGATGGAGCACCAAGCAAACAAAAGCTATGTTATGCTTTTAGGCTAAAACATTTTTCAAGTCTAGTAGCTAAAGAAAAGTAAAGACATCAGAATTATTCAATCTGGAGATATAGTTCAAAGGTAGAAGCCTTGCTCAGTGTGTGCACAACCCTGTGTTCATTGCCTTGTACCAAACAAAACAATAATTGATGATAAAGATGACAATAATGATGACAATGACTATGATAGTGATGATGATGATAATGATGACAACGATGATGTTGATGACAACCTGTTGCCACCATTAGTTTCTTTTCCCTAAGTATGTGTTACCGGGATAATAAAAATTTAAATAATAAATTCCTTCAGCCTAATGTTTTCTGTTGCTTTTAAATTAGAAATGGTGAATTCCTAATCACCATCTCTCATGTCTCAATTTGAAGATTTTTGAGATTTGAATATTGTTCCCTGTCTACGTTATATAAAAATAGAAAAGCTTTAAAACTGTCAAGGAGATTAAGCAATCTGCACATTTAGCTTACTTGTTAGGTAATGTTTGTACAAGATCTGAAGGGTTTTGCCAAAGTATCTCAGGCTGCCCTGAAACTCACAAATTCTCCTGTCTTGTCTTCCCAAATGTTGAGATTATAGGTGTGCACCTACTGCTGAGCTTGCTTTTATGATTGCAATAGTGGGGTTGTTGTTGTTGTTGTTGGTGGTGGTGGTGGTGGTGGTGGTGTGTGTGTGTGTGTGTGTGTGTGTGTGTGTGTGTGTGTGTGTAAACACATATGTGAAAGGTCAGAACAACACTGATAATCCACTTTTGCCTTCTATCTTGTTGAAGCAAGGTCTCTCTTGTTCCTGCAACTGACCCTGCACAGCACACTTCAAGCCAAGTGGCCACCAGCTTCCTGTCCATCTCCCTGTCTCCTCCTCCCACCTCTCAGGAGGGATGCTGGGAATGCGGATTGGTTCCGCTGCATCCAGAGACTGAACATAGCTTGTCAGACTTACAGAGCAAGCGCTTTTATCCACTAAGCCGCTCCTCAGCTCTGGGAAGTTTTTCACAGAAATGTACCATGAGAACTTAATGTTCTTCTTTTGGTGATATAAGACTGATCCTGGGAAAGAACCCAGGGCACTTTGAGAGAAGAAATTTCTATTTACCACTGAACATGGCACTGTACAGCTCAAAATTCTTAAAATGGCTCAGACGATGACTCAGTGGTTGAAACATGAGGACCAGAGTTCAGATCTCCAGAACCCAAAGCCTGCTGTGGAAGTATTTACAATACCAGCATCTAAGTCAAGATGGCAGGTAGACCAGGGAACAAGCTCTGTAGGCACCTAACCTACAGTAATCAGAAGTGAACAACAATGGACGACCCTTCCTGAAATGAGGTAGAGGGCCTGGGGCCCCTACAGCTGTGCTCCGACTGCCAGCTGTGTGCGGTGACTGCCCCGCATGCATTCTTAAATATACACGCACACAACACACACACGAAATTTTTTTTAATTATATGAGAAGCTCATATCACTTCCACAATAAAATAAAAACTAATTAAAAATGCAAAAGCAAATATTGGCAAACATTTCATGAGGCTTTTAAAAAATGCATTAACGCTCCTTAGAACTGCAGGGTAGACACTGTGTTCACTTTAAAGATGAAGAAACTGAAACTCCAAGAAATTCTGTGACTTGTCCAAGGTCATAAAGTTAATAAGGTGCAGACTAAGGACTCAACACAAATCTAATTCCAAGGCCAAGGTAAAAGTCTTTAAGAGCAAACCACACAATGTTTGTTTTGTTTTATTAAAGAAGCCGATAGCAGTGTGCTCAGAGGGTAAGCGTGTTACTTGAGGTTTGGAGGCAGATTTATTTCCTTAGTTTAGGGCAGTAATAAAGCTTAGGGATACAAAATAAATGCTTTCCTGGCCCAGGGTACTCTAAGAGGAATCATATTAGCTGCCAAATTGAAAACAAATTTCCTTCTAACACTATTATTAGTATCTTAAGCATTGTAATATTTCCTCCATGTTATCTCTCAGCTTTGGCAACAATAAAGCCTTAGACATGGCACATGTAAGGAGCTACTTATTCTAACTTGGAACCTGTTAGAGGACGAATATGTGTATATCCGCTTACATGCATATGTGCACTTTCACGTATTTGTGTAGTTCAGAACAACCCATACCAAATTTCACGTGTTACTGTTTTGGGATAACAAAGTAGGAATTCTCTGAAACTTTATGTAGTTGCAATTGTCTGAAACTGGTGGTGTTTTAGGGCAAAGCACACTTTCCTCATTTCTTGTATTAACTTAATTGCAGGTTCGGGGAAGGACTCAGTGTGAAACATACAAAATCCCTTGGCATATAGAAGACATTTGATAGGTGCATCTGTCTCCTTGTCGATCCAAGGACTAGAAATAGGCCTGACCACTTCCGCCTGCTTTAAATTTGAATCAGCAGTGGGGCGAGGGGTGCACACTTCCTCTGTCTGCTGGCTGGCCAGTGAGCTCCAGGGATCCACTTCCCCCACGCTAGAATCATAAACACCCCACCATGGCTAGTCTCCTTATGAGCAGCACTTTACTGACTAGCCTATTTCCTCAGTCCCCTCGAAACCTCCTCCCAGCCCCACTTCCGCATGTTAGTGCTCACTCTCTTCTCAGACAGCATCTGCCAAGGTGCTATCTTCTGAGTGCCATTTTTCAAATCTGGAAGCCAAACTTTAAGAGCTGATGTGATTTACCCTGGGTCACCCACCAAAAAAAGAGCAGGTCTGAACTTGAACCTGGGTTGAATGACCCTCAAAACCCAAGTCTTCTACTGCTTCTAAAGGCCATTAGAGTAAAGCATCAACTCAATTCAAGCGAAATCTCAACCAGCGAGAATTCTCATCTTCCTTCTACTACGCCCCTGAGGAGGGCGTGTGCATGTATGCATGTGCTTGTGTGCGTGTGTGTGTGGGGGGGAGGGGGGTATCCATCTGATAGTCAGGTCAGACAGCCTTGGCAGCCTTTGGGAATCCTTGGAGCAAATGTCAACTCTGAGGAGCAAAAGCCACAAATGGTTAACAGCATTATTTCCTGAAGGGCACCAGAAAGTCAAGGAAGCGATTCTTGACCTTTCAGAAGCTATTATGGGGAAAACATAAAGAAACAATTCTCCGGGCTTAATGAAGGAACACTGTGAAAAGTGTAATGGGCTATTTGTGCGCCTTGCAAAAGCATCATATAATTTGGCCCAATTGGCAGCCTGTTCACCAATGTGGCCAAGCAGGGTGTTGCTACTTAGGCCCAAAGTGCCTTGGCAAAGCAGGTCTCCACCTCCACCCCTTCTCCACATCCCAGGGTGTCTGAGACTTAATTTTTTAGGTTTAAACATCAGTTGCTGAAGTGAGACGTGGCACAGGTTTGCTTATTCTCCCAAGTGCAAAAATGTGTTTTATACCTCAAAATACAAGCCTCGTTCTGATTTGATCCACCCTCCCCCATCCCCTGCTACAAATACAGAGCTCTTTTTTTCTTTTTTTAATAACATTTTCAGGCAATTAGTTCATTAGGCTGATGCAGCTCTTCGTGATTTTGGTGGGGGCGAGGGTTGGCGGAAGAGCGAGGTGGGAAAGTACTTCATTATTTTTAAAAATGGTTATTGGCCGTGCTCAGTTCCCATATTTCATTCCTGATTTCATAAGGGCGTTTAGTATGCAGGGCCAGCACAGACCACCATCAGCTGCTGCATTAGCACAATGGCTCTTCTTGGAACCATAACCGTCCACCATGGAAATGATGCGTGCATTATGGAAGTTTATAAGGTCGGATACACTTACAAACAAAGGTTTTTTTCTACCCCTTTTCATTATTTATTCCTCATTAAGCTCCCCCGCCTTTTTCTGCTCTTTATCATAAATGCAAAAATAACACTCAATGCCAGTAGTGGGAGGAGGGAAACACCCCAAGTAGGTTTAAATAAAGCTCAGAGAAGCCTAAGGATGCGATGGTTTCAGTTAACACTGGGCTGGATGAGCAATTCTGTTCACAGTATATGTGGCCTTCTGAATACAGGCAAGAGCACGTAGGATCCAAGGCCAGGGCGCTCTGGTTTATCCATTCCTATGTATTTCTGGGGAAGGCTGTCATAGGACATCTATAGTGTTGTCCTGTTTGAAGTGAACGATCCAAATTTTTTACAAGTTCTCGGTGGTTCAGGAGGGCAAAACCAACAAAATGTAAATTCTTTCAATCAAGTTTCTGAAAAACTGGGAAGCTTGGTCTCAGAATGGCAAGCAGCAAGCAAATGTTTTCCGTGAAAGGTTAGGATGGGAGCCGACGTTTGGGAAAGCCATTCACAAAAGCAGCAGCAAAGTGAGGCTAATGACAACAGAGACATGCCCAGGACAGCTGTCACTGCTCCTATTTCATGGGATGGTATTTTACTAGCAGACAGCCTTGCCCTTCACTTCTGACACCAGGCAATAGATTGCTTCCTTAGAAATGGAATATTCAAGTGTAAGGTGTTTTGGACATCTCTGGGAATGTATCCATCAGGAGCTGAGGAATGGCTGTGAGCATTTATCATCTCTCTCTGCCAAGACACAGTAAATGATGGTAAAAAGAATACGCCCATAACCGGGACAGACATCCCCAGAGAGAGGAGAGGCAATCGGTGAGTGCCACACCTCACCAGCTTTTTGATAATAGATGGGCAGAAAATAGAAGCCCGGTGGTGGGGGGAAACGGGAAGAGAGGGCGTGGCTGCACTGGTTGTGTGAATCAGGAGGGAGGAGACACCACAGAACCCAGGCGGACTGAATCTCTCTGGAATTCAGCTTCATCTCTTCTTTCTCCCTGTCTTAATATAGGGTTTCCATTCCTGTGATAAGACATCATAACCACAACAACTCATAACGAAAAACATTCAATGGAGTCTCACTTAACAGGTTGAGAGGTTTAGTCCATTTTCGTCACGGTAGGAAGCATGGTGGCATAAGGTGCTAGAGAAAGAGCTGAGAGTTCTACATCTGGATCGACAAGGAGCAGAGAGATTCTGTGTCTGGATTGAGGGTCTGAAACCTCAAAGGCCAGCACACTTCCTGAACGGAGGCCACACCTCCTAATAGTGCCATTCCCTATGGCCCTATGGTGGCGTTAGCGTCAGGTGCATCTATACAGCCAGAAGCTCTTTACACCAGCTCCCGGGCCCAGCTCCGGACGTGTCAGCTCTAGGCAGCAGGGCCACTCCCGCGTCCATTGCCACGGCAACTGCCGCACATCCCCTTGCACAGGCATCGCATGCTTCACGGCCAGGATAAAAGATGCATACCCCGACCCGCAGCCCCCTTCTTCTCTCCTTGTTCCCTTTCACCCCCTCAGAGGCCACCTCTACCATAAAACCTCCCAACTGAGATCTGTTGCTGATGTGATCTGTCTGGGAGTGCTTCCCGTATTCTAACATTGGTGCTAAAACCCATTCGCGACCTCCACTACATAGGTCCAGGGGACTTTTCGGCTCCACTGCCGTGGGGCACGCAGAACCCTCCGCCATCTGGAGTGGCCACAGCCACGTGGGTTAAGCCCCACAGGCCCGGAACCTCATCCAGACGAGTCCGCCGGCTACACAGGCTCACTTTTCCTGGCACCAGAGAGCTAAAACTCTGTGCAAACACCAGCAGATTGGTAAGCTTCCCGTTCCAGATGGCATACAGGGCCCTTGTCCCAGGAGAGGATTGGCCACCCTCTATGAATCTAAGGGACTGACTTCTCCGTGGTTTTTATGACAGGCATTCCACCTGACTCCTCATTTTAGGACTTCGACCCTTGGGTGGAGCCCTCCCTCTGGCTGTTCCGGAAGCTGTTCTCTCCTGATTTTACTGCTGCTGTTAAGCCATTCTCCCACAGGCCCTGGGCCCAAAGCTCAGGCCCGTAGTTCTCAGCCACTAGCTTCCGGGTGATGACCCGGTTGGCTATCTTTCATTGATCTACTGCCATGAGAGTGCCATTGATCTATTGTTATTAGTTTGTTCTCAGAACGCTGGTATATTTTAATCGCGTCGCTCGCCCAATGGGCATCTCGTCTCTGACCACGCCTCCAGGCTCCCCACTTGGATGTGTCCTGGAAAACTCAGACCTCTGAAACTAGCGCCTGATTTAAAGGCACCCAAACTTAGACGCCTTAGCAATACGGTCTGACCTCAGTACCTATTAGATAACGACTCCTTTTGATCCCACCATTCTAAAGGGTCTTTATACATGCTTGCAGCAGTTTGGTAAACAGAAGGAGGTCCTCTACGTCCAAGCTTTTACCTATCTTCGCTCCAAACCCTCTCTTTGCTCTTCCTGTCCCGAACTCAACTCCTTGTAGCTATGAAACCTCAAGGAGATGAAACTTCTACTATTCTCAATCCAGCTAATGACCCCCGTGCACCCTCCCCCCCGTTACTGCCACCAACCTGCCTCTACAACTTCTCCTAATATCCCAGCCTCCTCAGCTTCCTCTTCTCGCCCTACTTCCCAGAGCCTCCTTGCTCGACCTCTCTAGCTCCTCCCCTCCTCCTGTGCCCACTGCAGGTCACTCCAGTCGTCCTACACTAGCACCTACTTTCAGCCCTCCTACCACTTGCTCTAAATCTACAGCCAAGCCCTCCACTTCTTCCCCTACCCAGCCTAAGCCAGCATCGGCCCTGCCTTTAAGGGAAGTTGCTGGGATACATGGTCTAGAGTACATGACTATGTCTTGCTAAATGAACTTCCTCAAATAGACAAAAGACTAGCATCTTATACCTCCAATTCTTCTGCTTTCATTAAAGAATTTCAGAATATTACTCGATCTTATAGCTTGACTTTCCATGATGTACATATGATTCTCAGTAATAATTTAGTCCTTGATGAGCTCAGGAGAGTTTGGGAATAGGCTAGGATACATGCAGACGAGATTCATCAGACAGACTCAGCATATCTGAGTCGGATCTGAGATGGTACCCGACCAGGATCCTCAATGGAATTATAATTCCCCAAGTGATATTCTAGCCAGAGACTGATTTGCATCCTGCCTCCTAGCCAGTTTCTGTAGGGCTGTCCTTAAACCAGTAAATTTTGAGAAAATCCAAGAGATCATCCAGAATACAAGAAAACCCATCTCAATTTTTCGAACATGCTACAAAGGCCCTATTACAATATACTACTTTAGACCGTAAAAACTCAGAAGGCAAGCAACTCCTGATGACCTGCGTTTTCCCCCAAAGCTATCTGAATACTAAGGCCAAACTTAGATGCTTAGAGAGGGGGGCCCCTAACTCCACAGGCACAAGTTTTGGCACTGGCTTTTAAAGTATACCATCAGAGAGATGAAAAGGTATGTGAACGAGAATACCATATTCTGGCAGAGTCCGTGTGACCAGCCCCAGCCACTGTTCAGGCATCCTGGCCTTCTAAGGCTCAGAAACTACCAGGTCTCTGCAACAAATGCAGTCGACTAGGTCACTGGGCAAAGGCTTGACTGAACCCCTGCAAGCCATCAAGGTCATGCCTAAAGTGCCATCAGGAGGGACACTGGACTATTGATTCCCCTCACGTTGCTCAGGACACAGGGCCATCACTCCCAGGTCTCCCTCCTGCTGATCTTCTAGACTTGGCCATGGACGACTGAAGAAGACCAAGGTCCCGTGACCCAACCACTGCCATCTCCAACAGGGAGCCTCGGGTAGTCATCAAGGTATCCAGGTGGCCCATCTCCTTCCTCTTGGACACTTCCACTTACTCAGTCCTGACAGAGTTTTGGGGACCCACCTCTCCTCATTTCCCTATTGTCAGTGTAGGGGGACAGCTTTACCAACCTCACCAGACCCTACCACATAGTTTCATTTTTAGGGGTGTTCCTTTTACCCATTCCTTCTTGGTAGTTTCATTATGTCCTGTCCCCTCATTGTGACAGGATCTTCTAGCTAAGTTGGGGGCCTCTACTTCCTTTACTCCCTCCATTTGTCTAAACCCAAGCTCTCTGCATGCCCCTCTGCTCCTCCTTCTAGCCAGTCAAGCTACTAACCCTAACATTGTTCCCTTTGCCAGCCTTTCAGGTAGTCCCCCAGGTCCTGGACATCCACAACACCTCTGTTGCTAAACACTGTACTCCTGTTGTCATCCAGTTACAGGACCCTACCAGGTACATCACCCAAGTTCAATATTCTCTTTCTCTCCAGAGCCTCAGGGGATTTAAGCCTATCATCTCTAACCTCCTATGGAAAAACACTCCATCCTACCTCTTCCCCTTTAACACCCCGGTACTAGCAGCTAAGAAACCTAAGGGAACCGATTGCCTGGTTCAAGACCTCAGGCTCATTAATTCTGCAGGGATTCCTATCCATCCTGTTGTGACTAATCCTTACAGGCTTCTTTCCACTGTCCCCTCGGAGACTTCTCATTTCTCAGTCCTAGATCTCAAGGATGCTTTCGTCTCTATCCCTCTAGATGCCCAGTCACAGAACGTCTTTGCCTTTACCTGGACAGATCCTGAAACTCACTTTTCTAGTCAACTCACCTGGACTGTTCTACCTCAGGGATTCTGCGACAGCCTGTATCTATTTGACCAGGTCCTGACTTCTGGCTTACTTTCTCTGTCTCTCCCTAAACTTAAGATTGGCCATTATAAGATGATATTCTTCGCTGTGGTCCCTCTCTAAAAATTAGCCAAGCTGACACCTCTGCTCTTCTAGATTTTCTGTCCAGTCAAGGCTACAGAGTCTCACCTTCTAAAGTTCAACTGTTCACCCCTCAGGTCACCTATTTGGGACTAACAATTACCCCAACCCACAAGGCCATTACCTTAGATAGAAAGAATCTAATTTAGTCCCCTCTGCAAAGGAAGAGATTCTATCATTCCTAGGAACAGCTGGTTTTTGACGTTCCTGGGTTCCTTCCTTTCCCACCCTTTGTATGAAACGGCATTAGGCCCCACCTACGAACCTCTTCTCAGACCTGTTACCAAGCCTTTTCAAAGGCTCCAACAGGCTCTCCTTCAGGCCCTGGCCTTACATCTCCCTGATCTGACTCATCCTTTCTCCCTCTATGTAACTGAGAAGGAGGTATTTGTCCTTGGAGTCCTGGGTCACCATCCGGGACCCTATTTTACACCTATAGCATACTTGCAAAGAAAATATAGACCTAACCATTTAGGGATGGACACCTTGTACTCATACCTGAGTAGCTGCTGAGCTCCTTAATCAAGAGTCAAAAGAACTAACCTTTGGGCCACCTATCACTGTCTTCACCTATCACAGCTTCTAACTTACAAAGGCTTACAGACTCTCCCTCTCTCCAGMGTTCTTTCTTTTCAGGTAACACTAAGGTAAGACTCCATATTCACTTTCCAATCATGCCTGCCTCTTATTCCCAATCTTCTTCCTCCACCAAATACGAACCACTCCCTATCTCACTCCTGCACTGAAACCTTAGAGGAACTATTACCTCACCCTTCACACATACAGGAGGGCCCCAGGCCATCTATACCTGGTACACAGATGGAAGCTCTTTCTATATGAAGGACCCAGAAGGGCTAGTTATGCCATAGTGTCAGACACATAGGTGGTTGAGGCACAGGCCCTCCCTGTCCACACCACCAATCAACAGGCTGAGCTAATAGCTCTACTCTTGCCTTTCAACTGGCATGGGGACAATCCCTAAACATCTATACAGACTCCAAATATGTTTTCCATATGCTCCTGTCCCACACAGCTATCTAGACGGAGCAGAGGTTACTTCCAACAAAATCAGTAACTAATGCAAACCAAATTATGGCCATACTAAAGGCCTCCCATCTCCCCACAGCCATTGGAATTGTCCACTGTAGATCACACCAGACGGATGGGTCTACTGTCTCCAAGGGAAGCAACTGAGCCAACGAGGCAGCTAGAGCGGCAGCCCTTAGGGGCCTGGAATGGTCTCACCCACCACAGGACATTCTTTTTTTTCAGTTGTTTTTGTTTGTTTTTAATTGAAAAGGGAAGTAAAAACACTTTATGATAATATTAAAGATTAACATGGAAGATATTTCAGATAAAATAGAAGAGATACATAGAAAAACACGTTAAAATTGACAATTTCATGGAAAATTAAAGAGTAAAGTGGTACACATAAAAAATTGCTAAATTAATTGAAATATGAAATAAAAATATTTTATGATAGAATTAAAGATTTACGTGGAAAATATTTTTTATAAAATTGAAGAAAAATGTAGAAAAACATGTTAGAACTGAAGATTATCATGGAAAATTTTATATAGATATAAAATGGTAGGCATAAAAGTTGATTGAAAGTGGAATTATAAACATTTTCTGATAAACTTGGAGATTTACATGAAAAATATTTTGATAAAATTGAAGAAATATATAGAAAAACATGTTAA
>BDUI01000003.1:1648147-1672072 GCA_002335545.1 Apodemus speciosus | reverse complement strand
GGAAGGGGTGAATGGGCGAACCGGGGGAGAGAAAAAGACATATGGGACATATGGGGGGCGGGGAATCCAGAAAAAGGGAAATGAAATGTAAATAAAGAATATATCCAATAAAAAAAAGAAAAAAGAAAAAAAAAGAAAGCAGGGGTTAGACCAGTCTGGAAACTTATAAGAAGTTGTTTAGAAGATCGCGAGTGCTGTAAGGCAGTGGAAGAAGGACAGGCAACCTTAGAACAGTTAAAGGAAGAGCGCTCGGTAAAATCAGGAAGAGAAAGTTCAGACACCGAATGGTCGGACAGTGATGAGGACTTACAAGCCTTAATAGAAAAGGTAGAGAAAAGCTCCCTTAAAGAAAAACGAAAGAAAGAGAGGAGAACCTGATGGGATTGTTCCAAGGAAAGCCGGCCGGCGAAAGGAGAGGAACGTATTGGGGAATATATGGTACAAGAAACAAAGTGAAAGTAGGAACTGCATCAAGCAAGGTAAGTACAGGATGGCGCCATGGGAACTACAAGTTCCACCTGACAATTGGCTCCTGATTAAACTGCATAAAGAAGAGCTCCTGTGTTGCGTCTTTCTTGCTGGTTGAGGTAGACATGACATCTAGAATCACATGCCCAGCAATCAGACCTTGGAAATTGCCTGCATGTCCTTCTGTGGCCGAGGGAAAGAACAGCTCATGGCATGTGCACATAGTGGGCCGTCACTCAGCTTTTTATAAAGGAGGGAGTTCTGCTGCACATTGCAACACAAACGGACCTTGGTGACATGCTAAGCAAATAACAAATTCAGTAAGAACCCACCTCAAAGGGGCTGGCAAGATGGCTCCACAGTTAGCAGTACTGGCGGGGTTTGGTTCCTAACATTCACATGGCTGCTTACAATGGCCCATGACTTTATTTCCACATAATCCAACACCCTCGTCTGGCCTCCACAGGCACTGTACACCCACAGTAAATTTACATACATGCAGGCAAAACACTCATACACATAAATAAAAATAAATAAATTTTAAACATACACCTATAGGATGAAACTACAATGGTGGAATTAGGAATACAAAGAAGCTAGCTGGGGAAAGAGAGAATGGGCAGTTATGGCCAGCAAGGTAGTTTCCATTTTGGAAACCAAGAGATTCTGGGAAGTCTTGTCAATATAATGGTTCTTAATCATACACTTAAAATGACTGAAATGCTAAATTTTCTGTTGTGTATGTTAGTTATTTTATAACATTTTTATTCTACGAAAATTTCATATAATGTACTTTGATCATTATCCCCTCGTCAGCCTTTTCCCTAATTCTGATACTTGCCCAATTTCCCCACCCCTTCCCAATTTTATATCCTCTTTTGTGTTTTTGTTTTCCAAACCACTGAGCCCAAATTTGTACTACTCATGTACTCACAGGTATGGAGCCATGTTATTTTTCTATTGCTATGTCAAAACATCATGACCAAGGCTACTTATAGATGAAAACTTTTATTTGGGCTTATGTTTCCTGAGGTTTGGTTCCATAGAGGCAGGAACAGCATGGCAGCTGGATCTGAGAGCTCAGGATTTCAACCACAAGCACAGCCAGTGAAGCTAAACTGAGAATGGCAGGAGGCTTTAAAACTTCTAAGGCCTCCCCACAGTGATATAATCCCACCAGGGTAAAAGGTCTCACCTCCAGAATGTCGCACAGTGCCACTAACTGGAGATCAAGTATGCAAATGCCAGGGACTCTGGGACATTTTCATTTAAACCATCACAAGTGCTATTCACTAGAGAGTGAATAGCTATCAGGGCCCACTCTATTTGCCCTAGGAGAAAACTAATTCCCATTTCCCCAGAAGCCATCTACTGTCTATGGATCCCCAGTTAAGGATGGGGAGTGACGAGCAACTTCCCTTCTGTAGCCACATATTGGTTGGCTTGATTTTGTGCAGTCAGCCACAGTAGTGGGAAGTGCTTAGTGCAATGCTCCTGTCAGGTCTGGAGCATAGTTTGGCTCTAATTTCCCTCAAGCCCTGCGTCCTAATACTTCTTTTTCATTTTTCTTTTCCTCCTCGTCTTCCTCTTCCTTCTCCTTTTCTTTTCGGTTTTTTGAGACCGGGTCTCACTATATAGCTCACTCTGGCTGTCCTGGAACTCACTCTGTAGACCAGGCTGGCCTTGAACTCACAGAGATCCACCTGCCTCTACCTTCCATGTGCTAGGATTAAAAGCATGTGTATCCCTATTCGTGGCTTAAAAATCTTTCTACCTCTTTTTTCTCATGATCCCTGAGCCTTGGGGGAAGGTGTGATATAAACACATTTATAGAGACTTCCTCATAGAAGTTTATCCTCTGCGCTTTGACCAGTTGTGAGTTTAGGCATCCATTGCACAAAGAGACTTCTCTGAGGTCTGAGAGCTGCTCTAATCCACAGGCAGCTCCCCTGATTTACATTATTACCAGACGAGTGTTGCCACTGCAAATGCAATCAGAAAGCCCTTAAGTTACTTTTTTGTTGCTGTGATAAAACAGTTTAAGGAGGGCAAGAACTCACAAAGTCAGTACATCATGACAGGCAAATCACAGCAGCAAGGACACGTGTGTCCAGCTGTCCACACTGTGACCTCAGGGCAGAAGCCAAGAGGTATGCACACTGATCCAACAGTCCAGAACCCCAGCCCATGGGACAGTACCGTCCACATTCAGCATGTGCAAAAGGGTGGTTGAGCTAAGTGATGACAAAAACTATCCAAAGATTAAAATCATTAAAACTAGCGCTGTTCCACATTGAGTGTCAGGTGATGAGTCTGGTTCCCATCAGGAAAATGTTCTTCTGTCTCCTCCCAGTAGGTATAGGATAGCATCTGCCACCATAACCTTTCAGACAGAGACAGGACCCTGGAGAAAAGTCACTACCCTAAGCTAAAGGAGACTCCCCACTCTAACCCTCCTGCTTTCCACAGGAAAAGTCCCACCCATAGCACCTCAGTATCTTTACTACAAGCAGCTATATCAAGCTTTGAGACTTAAATGAGCCATTTCTGGACTGTTCTCTGTAGAAAACTCCTTTGTTTAATGAGCCAGGAGGAAAATGTCAGAACACACCTGTGTCATCAAGGGTCTTAACTATCAACCATATTATCCAATCATCCAACGAAAGGGGCACATCCGAAATCATAAAATTAAAGGGTTCTTTCTCTCACTGCCATTGTGACTATGCTGGTTTGATTTTCATATAGATAACAACAAACACATATTTATATAAAATTCCACTTGTGACAAACGACCACAACGATTTATCGTCCACTATGAGTAAGTGCTGTTTCGTTTATTCATATTGCAACAACTTTACTGAGCATTTACTACAGGTATGACACAGTACTTGGTGCTAGGAGTTACAGGAGCCTGGAGCCCTAGGATAGGTGGTACAGAGATGATTCCAAAAGCATCTGAGATTCACCAAATGCAGAAAGAACCCTTTTGGAACTTCCCTTATCTGACTAAACACAGAAACTTCTGGAAATGAGGCTGTCATAAATCCCCTCTTCAGGGCAGCTTCCCTTCCAGGAAGGAGAATGAGTAAACTGACAGAAATCCCTCTGCAGGGGAGTTGACAGTAGCCAGAAGAAGGTGGAAAGGCCACTTGCATTTGCATAAACAAACATCTCCACAGACCCTCTTATCTCTACTTGTTCTTCTGAAAGTCCATTTGTCTCCAGTAGAGAAACTCATTTGCTCTCCCCATGGAAGATTTTTTTTCTCCCCAGCATCCCTTTGCCCTTATTGTAAAGGTTGTAAAGTCCCTGTCTTCTCCATCTTAGAGTTAGGATTTTCTTTGGTCTCCATTCCCACCCCACCCCAACCCACAGAAACACAAATTTCTAAACTGTCTTTTGTTTGACTAATCTACTTATCAATTTAATTTGGAGGCTCTCAAGCACTGAACATAAGAGACTACAATAAAAGTTTTTCTTTCCTGACAGATGAGAACAGGCCAACTCTCACTTTTGGGAGAACTATTAGAGAATACACTCAGAAAAAAAGAATCCTAGGATAAACACCGAGAGATTGAAATTGCTGCCACAGACCAGTCAGGTGGATTAATCAAAACTGCTATCCATCCAGTTATCCCCAAGATGATCCTACTACTGGTACCATGTGGGGGTGTACTGATGTGTAGTGTTTGTGTTGTTGTTGTTGTTGTTGTTGGCTTGGTTTGGTTTTGGTTTTTTTTTCCACCAATTAAAATATCAAAAGGTAGAGAAAGTTTGAAAGTCAAGCAAAAAGTTTGTTCAGAGAGGACCATTTTATTAGCATTAAAAAAAAAAAGCCCCAGGGCAGGCAAGCTGTAATCTTAGCCAATATCTTGAGGATTGTGGAGAAGAGAAAGGAAGAAAGACAGGCCTCTCAGTCAGCTTGGAGAGCAGTCACACAGGCTGAAGGCAGCTATCTTGGGGATGGGGTGATAAGGAAAGAGCAAAACCTAAAGTGGTAGAGAAGCTCCAAATGTTTGAGAAAGCATGCTTAGGGAAGATAGAGAATGCAGAAAAGAAGGCAGACTGCAGAGCAGCCCTCTGGGTAACCCTGCAGTAAGGGGAGGGGATGCTGGGAAGGAAAGCTAGGGTATCTCATTAATGGGATGACGATTCGCCTAGCTCCTTAGCAAGGCTTAAGGCAAGCCTGCCTTCCTAGGAGTTGGTCCCCTTTATACTGTCTGTTGGTCTGTCTTAATTACTCTTCTGTTACCATAACACCTTGATAAAAGCAACTTAAAGAAGAATGATTTGTTTAACTCAGTTCAAGGGACAGTCTTTCATGGCAGAGGAATCCAGGCAGCAGGAACTTGAAGCAGCTGGTCACACTGCATCTGCAGTCAGAGCCAGAGAGCAACGGATGCTTGCACACCAACACTCAATGTGCTTCTCTCTTTTACCAGGTCAGGATCCCCTGCCCAGGGAATGGTCCCAAACCCACAATTAAGATGAGTCTTTCCCCATCAATTAAAGGAGTCAAGATAGTCTTCCACCCTCCCAACAGGTAAGTCGAGGAGTTATCGAGGGGACAGTAGAATTTCCATGCCATCCCTCATGGAATGATCCCTTCCCTGACAGTTCCTGGGAACAGCCCTGACTTCTCAGCCTCTGAGTTACAGGCACGGCTGAATCCAAAAAGTGTTTGCGGTGTAAGAGGGAAAAGCATCTGAAATGACATGACTCTCATATTCCTAGAATTCTGTCTGGCATCGTTCGCTAAGGACTTGGATCTATTTTCTCTAAAGCAAGTGAATTTTATGTCATCCTTGAGGAAATGCAGTATTTAAGGTTAACCTTGTTACAGGAGGGTTCCTGGAAAGACACAGTAAGAGGCAACAGTTGGCAGATCAGAGCTGGAGGTCACTGTAATTAAGACAGGAAAGAGTAAATGGAATGCAAACAATCCTATTTCACACTAAACAATTCAACGTGGGGAATCACTTTAAAGAATGACTCAAGGGCAGATTACATCCTCAGATGCTCAGACACAGCCCCCGTTGACTTCCAGCTCAGACACTGATGCATAGCTAGGAACAGTCTGGGGCCTGCAGGCTGCTGAAATAGATCTCGTGAATCAATTTAAAATGCAGCCAGATTGGTTTTTTTTTTTTTAACTCTGAAAGTAAAAAGACTTGGGATGGTGTGTGGGGAGCCACAGATAGCCTGCAGAGCCGAACACTGGCCCAGGAAGTTGTCAGGTGTAGGTGGCTGGTGTGACCTTCCATGTCTTGGTATCTAGTCCATTCTAATCCTCAGGTTCAGTTTCTGCCTTCTTAATCACCTCCACAACGCTAACTAGGGAACCCCACACATAAGCAACGCATAGACTCTGACATGTCTACCCCTCAGGATGAACTCTTAACGCTGACCATCCATCTCCCCCTGCCTGGGATACCGCCATGTCCGTCCAGCCCGTCTGAGTAGTATATTCCACCCACCCATCGATCGCTTGGCTTCCATCTCAGTTTCAGATCAGTCATTACAGCATCACGATGCTCATACTCTGTTTGAGAAACCAGCCTTGTGAAGGCCCTCAGGTGCGAGCACAGCGGTATGACAGACAGAAGCCATGAAGTTCAACATGGGTGTGTGCACCTACAATCGCCGAATACCACCGTGGGGAAAATACTGTGTAGGAAGTGTTTGTGCTATCCTAGGTGTCAGAAGTCCAGTGAGGTACAGAATCTGTCCCCACATGTGAAAGGCAGAGAGTATCTTCCATTAAACCAAGAGTGACAAGCATTTCCAATTTTAAACTGCTTTAAGAAAAGTGAAAATCTGAGTAACCTGAATGTGTCTACAACTTCAAACAGGAAAGATATTTGGGAGATAACTGAGAGGATGTTAAAAAGAAAAGTTGCCAGAGGCTGGAAACTTTATGAGATGACTTTATGGTCGTTATTATAGTTTAAAATGTTCTAAATAGATTATTATTGATACTTAACGAAGAAGAAGGCCCATCAATAACATTGAAGGCTGGGGATACGTGTACTTGCCTGGCATGCCTGGGGTTCTAGGTTCAGCATACAATACCAGAAAAAGTAAAAGAGATTGTGAGTCACGGGATGGGAGCTCATGCCTGCAGTCCTGCACTGTGGGTGGTGAGGCATGAGGCTCAAGGCCATGGCTCTAGCTAGTAAGAAACCAGTCAGGGTTGTATAGCAAGGGTTTGTCTTAAGGATGAAAGTGTGGGGGGGGGCATGAAATAGCTTGCAGCTACTAAAAAAGATTATTGAAGAAAATAGTTAAGAACTTGAAAATTCACTGTCAAGCCATTAAGTGAAAAGCAGCCGGCCATCATCCACAGCAGAGTCCAGTTTTAGAAGAAAGAAATGTGTTTTCACATTGCTTTGTTTGCCTATGGGGCCAAAAGGTTGTGTATCATTAATGCTTCCTTCCTCACACTATAATTGTGAGTTCTGTACTTTGTCTTTTTTCATGTGTATTCTCCACACTAAATATATATAAACTTATATAATCAAAAATGGAAGTATTAAAATGAGGGCTTTTAAAAGGGGTTGTGAATGTGGTTCAAAACTGGAAATGGAAAGGCAGACACAGATGGGGTGAATGTGATGCAGACAATGAGGAGGAGAGGAAAGAGGAGAGTCAGGGAACGGTACAGCTGGCAAAGTGCCTGCCACACAGTTGTGAGGACCTGAAGTCACCCCCCGCCCCCCGCAGACACATGAAAAGCCAGGGACGCTGAGATGAGTGTAACCCAGTGTGAAGGAGGCCAGGGATTCCTGAAGTTCAGAGGTCACCTCCCAACCCCCCCTCCCCGAGTCAGGGAGCTCAGGTCCAAGGAGGAGACCCTGTTCCCTGTCTCAAAACCAGAGCAGAGTGCTGAATCCTCTCAAACTGGAGGTACGGGCAGTTGTGAGCTCCACGTAGGTGCTGGGAAGCAGACGAAGGTCCACTGAAAGAGCAGCAAGTGCACTTAATTATCTCTCCAGCCCCAGCAACCTTCCTGTACACGGCACCCAAACCTCTGCCCTGTGGAATTCATGGTTCTTCTTGTTAAAAAGGAAGGAAGGAAGGAAGGAAGGAAGGAAGGAAGGAAGGAAGGAAGGAAGGAACGGAGAGAGAGGATGGGCCTCAGGAGGCATTCCCAGCAGTACACTGACTAGATTATAAAAGGCTTAGAACTCTATCTACACCTCTGGACACTGATAGAAACAGACTTACAGGGGAAAATGTGCAACTCTTCTACCTTCCCCTACCCTATTTCCACAAAAAGCTATGTAAATTGCAGCGTCCAGTATAAAATAACACCGTGGAACCCTTTGTTGTAACAGAATAGGAACAAGAAATGCAAAGAGACCAACACAAAAGTCAAGGAGGCATAAAAATCGACCTGTAGTGGGGACATTTGTAAATTGGTAAATTCAAAAAACAGCCTTTGTTTGAACAATGTTCTTTTTAACCTAAAACCAGATTTAAAAAAAAAATTAGTGGGGGGGTGGGGCATAGGGTCTGACGCCAGCTGCTGGAAACAGGGAGGTGATGCCTTGGAAACATCTTATTCAGACCTCAGTGAATGGCTACTTCTCCCGTTATGTTCCCCTGCCCCTTCTGGCCTTTGCTGTCCCTGTAACTCTAACCCACCACCATCAGTCACACTGGAACCTAAGCTGAAATCCTGCAAGGTCTTGGAGTCGCCCTTGCCTGTGAACTCCCTCTCGCCACTCACTAATTTGCCCCTGTCCTTTTCATGTCAAAGCCACCAATTAACAGAGAGGGCAGAGAAAAGCTTCGCCTTCCCTGGCAGGATGAAAACACAAAGCTCTTTCCTTCTCTTCCGGGATTTCTTTTCTGATTTGTCTCAATGTTTTTAATTTGCTTTTAATGTCATTTGTGGTAAAGACAAATTTTAAACTTTAATTATTAGTGTTTATTGCGCCATTTGTCTTGATATTGGACAACACAGACCAGTATAAACAAAAGAGCATTTAATTTATATTAAAAATCACTGAAATTATCCAATTTTGTAGCTCATGCATGCATTTTATTCTTACAAGAACAATAGAAATCTTGCTCAAAACCACCTCAGTTGTCCCTTATCTATTGATATATGTATGTTGGTTTCAACATGAGTTAAGAAGGATTTCAATGCCCAGAGTTAAAAGTTGGTTCATCTTTCCTCTACCTGTCTTTTCTCCCTCCCATACTGGTACTCCCAACTCCACACACTACACCCACACTGCACATTTCAGTAGCAAGAGGCTGGCTGACACAAATGAAGAACAGAAACAGAAAAATGTAACACTACCTGGATCACTTGTAGTTCATAGAATCCTATTGCCTTCTCAGGCATGGAAACAGAGTATTGGGTATGACAGAAGCATGGCTTCTCAGCCCTTCCTGACTCAGTGCAGCTGTAACACATTTAGACGGTGATAGGTTTGAGTCTCACTGGCTCCCATCCATGCTGGATCATCTAGAATCCATTCTCCGGAGGTATCACTTAACTCTATATGCAAAGAAGAAAGAAAGAAAGAGAAAAAAGAAAGAAAGAAAGAAAGGAAGGAAGGAAGGAAGGAAGGAAGGAAGGAAGGAAGGAAGACAGCAAGGAAAAGACAGATCTAATATTGTGCCTACTGCCTGTGCCTATGCAAAAGCTCCATCCACTCCGATGTCCTGACAGCAGGTCAGATGCAGTATTTTTAAGGACATCAGATGATGACAGCAGCCATTTAAACTGAGCATGAGATCTTCTGAACACAAAGCCTTGTTCAGTTGCTCGGTTCATACACCAACCACACTGTGAGCCTTGGCCACCTCTACCTACACTTTGAAATAGAATTCTGCATAAAATTTAATGTAATAAATGACATAAAAATCATGCCAGCAAGCATTTTATATAGTATTAAAAACATCATCCCCTAAGCCTGGAGAGAGGGCTCTGCTGTTAAGAACATTTGCTATCCTTCCAGAGAACCCAAGTTCCATTTCCAGCATCTACCAGAAGTTGAGGTTGCTCATAACAATTCTGTAACTCCAGTTCTAGTAGGATTGATACCCTCTTCTGGCCTCAATAGGCATTTGCATATACACTCATAGAGACGCAAATAAGAATGAGCCTTTAAAAGAATATAAATATGATGTGTATATGGAACAAGGAAAGTAAATAGAAGAGGACGAATCCTCCAGTCTCCCTTTTCCTGGCTATTGAGACACAAGGGTAGCATCAATCTGTTTCCTCTAAACTCTACTATGTGAAAAATAGTAATACTTGTGCTATAAAAAATAGCTACTGACCCCTAACTTCAGTGTTCGGAGATCCTGGAGATTGCTGAGGACATTTGGATAAAGAGGAACTCCTGGCCCTCTGAAGAAGCTGCCTCTGCTCAAAGCCAGCTACTCACCCCATGCTGCCAGAGCCCATGGTTTTTCAATACCAGAAATCCAAGCTCTCTGTGATAGCTCCCAAATGTTTAATCCTGTTGACTAATTAAATTTAATTTTATTTAGGGGGCCTTAACACCAAATAACATACCACCAAAGGAACAGCACAAATCAATGAGATGAAGATAAAAACTCAGCAGATAGTGTTGGGAAAACTGGTTCATCACACTGAGAAGAGGAAAGCTGAATTCAGAGAAGAATACAAATGAATCCTGGGATGTGGCGGGTTCCGTGGGAGAGCATGTGTTTAGCATGTGGGAGAGCCTGAGTTCAATCACTGGCACAAAAACAAAAAAGAAAAACAACTAAATCCTGGTGTGCTTCACCATATATAAAGAATACAAAAGCTAATGCAATCAAACTAACAGGGAAAGTATAGGAAAATATCTCTTTGACCTAAGCATAAAGAGCTCCACAGCAAAACTTCAAAAGCACCACTCAAAACAAATGGATGGGCGCAATCACAAGTCACCATCAACAGAGTAAATGGGGCTGACAGCTCAGGGGGCTCTTGCAGTGTTTACCCAACAGGGACCCATGCACATAGTACGGACAGACAGGATGGACACACACTTACAAAGGCGCTATGAAGGGAAGGGAAGTGGAGTGCTCATCTCAACAATGTATTATTTCCATCAATCTTTTCCATATGCTTCTTATAAAACACATTGCTCAGGTCTTTTTCATCTCTCAAATCTTAAATCTACAAGTCTGTACGCATGTTCTATATTCATGGGCATTCCTCCATTTACATTACCGACACTTCTAATGTTGAAAAGTCACATTTGGCTGATATATAGTATGTTGGAAATATATAGAATAGAAGAAGAGTTCCTTCCCATCAATAATCACAGTTTTTAACCAGGTGTAATGGGGCATACCTTTTTAACCCCAGAACTCAGTGGGAAGAGTCAGGCAGATCTTTGTGAAGTCAAGGCCAGGTTGGTCTATGAAGTAAGTTCCAGGACAGACAGAGCTACATAGTGAGATCCTATTCCAAATAGCAGCAATAATGCTAACAACTTGATGTCAATCTCCATGGGAAAATGAATGAAGGATATAACAGGCAAGTTGTAATATGGGAAATATTGCTAAATTATTAAGAGAGGCTCAAAATCACTATTAATTAGGGCTATCTCTCTCTGTCTCTCTCTCTCTCTCTCTGTCTCTCTCTCTCTCTCTCTCTCTCTCTGTGTGTGTGTGTGTGTGTGTGTGTGTGTGTGTGTGTGTGTGTGCAGGCATGCTCATGCCATGACCATTGTGCATTAATTGCTGCTATGCACACACACATACATACACACACACACAGAGAGAGAGAGAGAGAGACAGAGAGAGAGACAGAGAGAGACAGAGAGAGACAGAGAGAGGTAATAAAAACTGTAAAATCATCGTTTATTTGAAAATCACAGTATTAAGTCTATATAACTATAAATATCACAAAGCTAGATATATCAAGAGTTGTTGGGATTATTGGTATAACAATTTTTCATTGGGGGACAGATACATACGACACTATGAATATTCATTTCATCAAATTAAATGGATAGCGGCAATTAATGTTGCCATTTAGCATTGATCCTGAAGAACTGTTAACACAGTTCATACATTTATTTTTATCTATCTTCCTCAGGGTGATGGTTAATATTGTCATCTTGACAGGATTTAGAATCATCTAGGAAACAGCTCAAGTCTTTGAAGAAGCTACTAGATTGGGTTAATTGAGGTGGAATGGCCCACCCAAATACTGGCAGGCCTTTTCCTGGGCTTTAGATCTCAGACTGAACAAAAAGGAGAAGTAGGCAAACACACTAGTGTTTTATGTCTGCTTCCTGACTGTGGTCTCAATGCGACCAGCCACCCTACCTTCCAGGCATGAAGTGTTGTATCATCAGTGAGCCCAAATAAACCCTTCCTACATCAAGATGCTTTATCTGGGATGACTGATCATAGCAGTGAGACAATCACCTTATACAACCACTGAAAACTTAGGAAAACAGATGTCTGTTTGGTTTTCTCTCTCTGTCTTGTTGAGCTCAGGGCAGGCACTGCTTCTGAGGATGTAAAGCCAAGTGCAAAATGGCCATCCACAACACTGTCCAGTGGCCAGCAGAGATGGCATTGACACAAAGTCTAGCAGCCTAGACTAGCCACAACACTCCGTCCATTCTATATCTCAATGTGGCATCTTGGCCATCTCATACAGAAAGTCAGTTCATAAGTAATTGCAAGACAGCATCCGTGCATTTTCCACATTAAACCAGAGCATCTTTGCATACAGGAAAAACTCCCTCTCAACTCCTTCATATGTTCTTGGGTTATGCCTTTTGTGAGAGATTTAAAAAACAAAACAAAAAAATAGGAAAGCAAGGAACTGTAATAGATGTAAGCCTTTGTTCTGCCCACGTTTAGCCATTGAATAGCAAAGCAAGCAGTCTCATCGAGAAAAATTATGGTTTTCTTCTGCACCGTTGGTGCTGAGTCAAGAGTGAGCCTCCAGCTTACTCGTGCCTTCTTGTGTTCTTGCCTTCCTTCCTCTCCATCGCTCTGAGGAGATATCTTGAGGAGATCATTTGAGTACTTCATTTCTCAGTTCTTTCTGGCCATCCATTCCTTGGCAGGTTTCACCCTGTTTGGATCTAAGTACCCACTCCACATCTCCTTTCCACCTGCTATTTCATGAATCAAGTGCTAACTAACTTGGTAGCAAAACAAATCCATCTGGAAATTGGCATTTCTACAGCATGTTTTTAAAACTGCGGTTCATCATGCTCAGTATGTACACATGTGTGAAAATTCCCGAATATATTTAACATGAAGTACTGAAAAGGGTAGGTGAACATTTAGAAGCCAGACAGCTTGCTACAAGGGAAGAGCATGTTCTACAGGGTGCCGAGGGCTGGCTAGCACTTCCGTCAGGTACACTAAATATTTGACCATTTTGACTGAGCGCTATTAGTCTGATCATATTCCATATTCTCTGTTTACCTAAAGCTTATGTCTCAATTGCAAAAAGATTACTGTTGCACAAAGTCCAAATGCCTTTCCTTCATTAGTTAATTTATTTATACCCAGCCTTACTTTTTTCATAGAAGGACTTGAGTAGCATATAAATAACTAGATGGAGTGGATTATCTGTGGAAAAATTCCTTTCCAATGTTATTCCTACATCTGAACACCCGACATCATTGAAAGTCACCAGGAAGTCATGTTTCTGAATCAGTATCATCGTTTGAGCATCTGCTGTGTGCCTCATTCTGCATTGTGCATTTCACATGTATGTTGTCATTTAACTCTTACAATACTGAGAGCATACACTAGACTTATTTTCATTCACCGACATGGGAAATTGGTTTGGGATAAGCAGGGTGCACAGCTGCATGTAACTAGAAGCAGATGGAGCTAGTACTGGAAACCAAGCCTGTTCTAGAAAATTCTTTCCCTTCCAATCCTTTCCCATTGCTTTCCTGATAAGATGTAGTAGAAAGGCTCTTGCTCCATCCCTTCAGCTCAGATGACCCCTTAGTGATTAACTAGAGAACAGATGACCAAGACTGGAGGAACAAAGCAGAAATATCTAATGATCTCCTAATGCTCATTTCGGAGAAGGGGCTGTCAGTGAGGAAAACTGAGCTATCGCCTACTATTGGGACCCAGGACTCCTGCTAGACCTATTTTATTTACGGTTCTATATCCAGTCCATTGCATATGATTGGCATCCAGTAGATGCTCATTAAATATTGATACTTAAATTAATAAATCGCTGGGCCACCAACTCAGAAAACTCAGAAGGAGAATGTCCCCTGTGGGCTCCTATATTTGGTCTCCAGCTGGTAGTGCTATTTGAGGACTTCTAGGAGGTATGGCCTTGGTGGAAGAAGGAACTAAGAGTTTAAAGATACACCATTTTGTTAGCTGTCTCTTTGCTTCAAGCTTTTATGCATATAATCCAAGGTGTGAACTCTCAGTTTCCTGCTCTGACTGCATGCCTGCCTCCTATGATGGGGATGGACTCTGATTCCCCTGGAACTATCCACCCAATTCTATACATTGTCTTTGTCACAGTGTTCTGTCATAGCAACACAAAAGCAACTAATACACCATAGAACAGGTGTATTATATGAGAATATATATATATCAGAATATAAAAGGAGATGCTATCTCCAGGAATTAAAGCATTTAACAGGTGCACAAATGATGGGCCACTTCCAAGGCACCTCTAATGATTCCCTGTCCTGATACTCATGTCTTGTGGAATATCCACCCTATGAATGTGGGCCAGAGTTGCTGGCAGCTTGTAGCAGATAGCATATGACATAAGTAATAGGATCCCATTTCCAAAATTAGGTAACAATTAGACTGTACCTTCCTAATTGCTCTCCCCCTCTCCCTTTCAGTTCACTATTGTCATATCACATGGATACTCAGGCAGCCTATGGAGCAGTCCATATGGTGTCATAATGAAAGCCTGCAGCAACCACCCAAGGAAACTTAACAGATTCTCAGAGGCTTGTCAAAAGCCACATCAGTGAGCCTGGAAATGAGACTCTAGCCCAGCATAAGAGCATGGAAATGACAGCAGCCACACCTATAGACAGGAGGACTCAACCTTTCAATATAACACCCCGGGCAGAAGCCCCCAAGGAACCCATGTCTGTGTTCCTCACACACAGAAACTGAGGCACAGTAAATGTTCATTGTGTTAAGCTGTCAGACTTGAGGGAAATTGTTATGCATCAATAGATAGCGCATCACAGCCCTAACAGCATCCATGTACATTGTCTCCATGTACATTCCTGGCTTACCTCCTCATAGCAATGGGATATAACAAATTCTTAACACAGAAAAAGACTTCATGAAAGAGCAGCAAAGAAGTGAGCGTGACTGGGGCAGTAAGTCGCACTCTCTGCAGTTATACTTTTGCAAACAAAAGAGAGACAGCATGGGAAGTATGCCCAGGACCAACAGCCAGCCCTAAGAACAATTCCTATTTCTTCTCTCAGCACTGTACTCCGGTGACATATGAAGTAAGAAAAACTCAACTGTAAGAAAGGAAATCACAAGTAACAATGTCTTAAAGGAAAAGGATGTCTTTTGCTGTTGTATAGAAAGTCACTTGAAAACTGCTCTGGCCATCTGAAACCAGGTTCTTGGCATCCTTAGGCAAAGATATGCATGGCAGGAAGTGCCACTTTCATAGTCTAACGTGTCTATTTGATTTCTGAGGTTAAGTCCTGACTCCCTCAGTGGATGGAGAAAAAGGCAGAGAAGGGCACACTGATCCTTCCTAAAGCCCATGTGTCTTTTTGATTTCTTTGTCAATGACCAGAACTTATTCACACAGCACACCCAGCTGCAAAAGAGGCTGTGAAGTGGCTGGCTACAACAAAATGTTCTGCTATTAAAGGTAAAGTAGAAAGCAGATAGTAGGGAGGAATAACTCAAGATGTTCCAGGAGTGGTGTGTTATATCTCAACCAACCCACTGTAAGCTGAAAAGACTTTAAGTCACAAATACTTTTACTATGTCTAACCTGCTTATCACCATGGCTCCGCCCCATGGTATGCTGAAAAGTGTCAGTTATGCACACCTGTGGCTATGTGGAGTCTCAGAGCCATCTTTGCTGTATATTCACACTATAGTACCAATGGGAGGGGATTATACCGAGGGCAAGATTAACATTCCAATTGGCCAATACAGATCCTGTTGAAGGAATGTTGCTTCTCACCATCATGGAGCTTAAAAATCACTAACAGGAATTTTGTCCAGTCAAGCCATTGGAGGTCATCTGGAGTAACCTCTGATTTAGATAACAAAACTGACAGAGCACCAGAGGGCTTGTCATTCAAAGGTCTCCCTGAGGTGAACCACTCACATTTCCACGTTTAGCCCTCTTCTTTCCTTCCTTCTGCCAAGGCTGAACTCTGCTCCATGCTTGCCCATCTGTAATCTTTGTGTCATATTGGTCCTGCTGCTGAGGCTGAGCTCAGTTCTCTGGAATAAGACTGTAGGATCACACCCACTGTTACTCCACTCTCAGGTATCTCCTCCAAAAACCCACAATCTTGATTTAAACTTTTCTCTAAGTTATAGCTATGCTCGATGCACTAAGTGCTGGCAGTGTGTCTCAATGTGCTCTTTCTGTCTTCAGTACATGTATCCAACATCTACCATATGCTTGATGGACACTGTCTAAGGCACTGTTGCACAAAAGGAAGGAACTGGAGAAAAAGACTCTGAAATAAGAGTCCTACTGTATAAATAACAAAGACCTAGACTTGTGATGCATATAGTGTAATAAAAATACTAAACCCAACTTGGTGAGGCAATGCAAACCTTTTATCCAAGTGTTTAGGAACAGAGGCAGGAAGATATCTGTGAGTTCCAGACCAATCTGGGGAAATATTTTCCAAAGAGGTGGAGAAACAGAATACAGCTCTTGTAAGACATGAAACACTTTGGTAGAACCAGAGTTTAGTACACAGAGGTAGGAAAGTTAAGGATCATGTTAGAGGTAGATATGTGTCCCCAGTTCAGAAAGGAGCTACCTTTGAATATGACAGATCCTTTTTTGTTCCTACTCAAACAATGGTGTCTAAAGTATTCTGCTTACGGCCAGTGTAGAGATCACAGACCTTGGAAGGATTTAGGGAGATTCCACTGCTCTATAGAGCCTCTCTGAATTTGAGCTTGACCCTTGTAGTCATGACATGATGGCATACCTTCAGCATTTTGTCTCTATTCCGAGGAGAGCAGAAAGAAAAGGAAAGAAAGGCACACAGTAAAAGTTAGTACCAGGCAGATGTGCTTACCTCTCTGAGAAGTCCATTAATTTTTAATTAGCCAAAACTATGCCATTTGTCTCTTACAAAAGCCAGAGCTGCTGCAGATTCTGGTAAGTAGAGTTGTAGCCGGGCCATCACTGTCCTTAACCATGAAAACTCTGTAATCAGAAAGAAGGGAAGAATGGGAATAGTCAGCCAGGAGCTCTTTCCTCAAACACGTCAAGACCCTATTTTAGCTCAACTACATCTTGAAGATCATCCCTCTGTCATGAGGAAGGCATGGCTCTAGTTTAACAAGGGAACAAGGAACTGAGCAGAAATCACAAAAGCTTAAGCAAAGATTAGGGCTAAGAGAAAAACAAAGCTGGGGATAAAAATTTACTGTTGGAGGACAAAGGAGTCTGTTGTGGGTAGGGTTAGAAGTCACAGTGTGATCATGGGGAGAAAGGCTTTGTAGTAGATTTAACTAGATACAAAAATTTAAGTAGATACAAACTTAGTGTTTACCAACAACCTCAAAATACAGTGTTATTAAGAAAGTCTTTGAAGGTGGAATTAAGGTAAGGATCCCAATGCCAGCTCTGGATGGGATCAAAATGTGATGAGTCTCATGAAATGTGAGAAAATGCAAAGAAACACAGGGAAGGATCTGTGGAGATGGGAGCAAAGACTAGAGCCATGTACCCACTAGCCAAGGAGCATCAAAAACAGGCAGCCACCACATAGACCTACAGAGAAGCAAGGAACAGCTGTCGCTCAGAACTTCCCGAAGGAATCAACCTCACTAACATTTTGATTTTGAACTGCTAAACACTTGACTCATGAAAAAATTAATTTTGTAAAATTAATTAAAAAAATAATTTCACAGCCTCCCAGCTTGTGTCCATTTATTACAGCAGCTTAGATGATGAACTTAATGACTGGAAACCATGGAGAACACGGGTCCCTAAGACTGAGGAAGCAGGAGCCAAGATTCCTTGGTTTCCACTTTGACTAACTGAACAAATGTGTATTCACAGAGGTGGGAACATGAGGAGACATAATGGTGAAAAAGAAAGGGACTGTTCTTTGGAAGCACCCAGGAAATCTTTAAGGGACAAGTAGAGGTAAAATCTCAGAACCTTTAGAGCAGACCCTGTCCTCAAGTTGCCTATGCTTTACTTCCATAGAGATGAATCTTTCAGATGGAAGAGAATTCAGAAACATGATTAGAGAGTTTGAGCTAAATCATTAAAATGTGGAGCAAAGCTATTTCAGGAAACTTGAGTTAAAGGAAAGTAATATGAAGTAGACAAAATGACCCATATCTCCATGTTAACAAGTAAGTTTCCTCCATTATTCTTATTAATTGGTACACACTTAGAGTAGCCTCTGACTAAAGTGGCTGTTCTAGCTCAGAGACTGGTTCTGTCATTATGTGGGAATGTCACAAAATAAATGACTCGTCATGTCCAATCTCCTACTGCACAGAGGGAATGCAGGGGGTTATGGGTAACTTGGTCAAAGTTAGGACCCTGTGAGATCCTAGCACAGGCTCGGCTTCTGTCATGAAACCAACATCGCAAAGGGCATCATGGGAAAGAAAACCTCATCTGAAGGAAAATGAGGTGTGGCTTGATCTATAAAAGTCAAATAACAAGGAAAATGAGCCGATGAAAATGTCAATCTTTAGAGACAGAAAGACTTGGCTTCAAATCCAAATGCCCCCCATGCATATCAGGAAGGGAGCTTTGGGTTGGCTTTTTTTGGACTGAGGGAAAATCCAACAAGTAAGAAAGTGATTTGTTGGAATCATTGAGGAAGTTCATTGGTAGGAAAGGCTTTGGACATGAATTGAACAAGGTTCAAGTTAGGCTTATTCTGTTTTCCCAGACTCGGACCTTTTAGTGTCCCTCCTATGCTGGTTTCCCAGGAAAGCCACATGTAAGTACCATATCAAGTGCCTACACGGTACCATACCAAGGTAGGCAGGTAGAGCTCCCCCTGTTGTGATGGGCAATAAGGAGTAGTTCTAAGTGTGGAGAATTTTAGAACAATAATAAAGCCAACAAAACTGAGTCTACAAGCGTCATGACCACATAACAGGTGCTCTGGAAAGTCATGGAGAAAACGTTCCTCCTTCAGGCCAACAGTGAGTCACAGTTGAGTAACTGGCCTGATGCAAGGAGAAGACTCATAGAATGTTCTAACTAGCTGAGCCCAGAGCCCTAGCACATTCTGATTAAACCTTGGACAGGTAGGGTCATTTTACATGTTTCTTAGATGGTTGACAAAACTGTGTAACCTTAGGCAATTGTGTGATCCAAGTCTCTGTTCTATCCTAAGCATTTTTATAGGCATGTAAACCCATTTAACCCAGACACCATCCACAGAATGTAGGTACTGTGATTATTATTTGCGTATATACTAGGATCCCAACAAGAATAAATAGCATGCTCAAGATTAAATTGTTAGAAGGACTTATTTGCAAAAATGCTATTTATAAAAGCATAGGGACCTAGCCTCAGTCATCACCCCTGGGCCTGCACTGTGTTGTCTAAACCTTATCTCATAAGTTTATCAGACCTGGTTTGGACAAATTCATCGTCAACCCAAGGCAACATCTTCAAGAGAAGCTTGGGAAGAAAATAACATAAAATTTCTTTCTTTTGCCTTCCCAGAAGAGGTCAGGTACCACCCACTAGCCAGCCTGAAAAGAAGCAGAAACCTCAATAGTCTACTTTAGGAGAAGTCATTATTCTTTCAAAAAAAAGGAAGGAGAGTCAATTTGGAGAGTCAAAGAGAAGCTAGTTATTCTAACTGTATCCCACAGACTGGGACACTGGACACATAAAGAGGTTAGGTCACTTGTCCTATTTAGAGCCTTCATGACCCTTGTAACTTCTTAAAATAAGATGCCAAGCAGAACTCTGTGTGTGTGTGTGTGTGTGTGTGTGTGTGTGTGTGTGTGTGTGTTTATTACGTACTTCATGAATACTCTTTCTCCACTTCATTTTAGGTTTTACTATCAAAGAGAAACTACTGATAAAAACCAGACTCCAGATCTTCACCAGTCAGGGCTCTCCCTGCAGACAATGRGCTAAGCCCCTGTGCTACACACACACACATACAGACACCCACTCCAGGGGAAGCAGGCTGTGTTCCCCCATTCATAGGTCTTCACAAAACCCTGGGGACCACAATATAAATGTAAATGCATGCTTCTCTTTCTCCCTGCCTTTCTAAGCTAACTTGAATTGCTGGCTGTACCACAAAAATAAATCAAAATGTGAGCATCTGTGAAGAGTTTCCATTCAAGGTGCAATTGATTTGTTACACAATGCATGCAGTAACCAGAGCTACACAGACTAAGTAAAGAGGGTGACTGACAATATGCATGGATTCTGGCGAGCAGTGCCTACAGATCCCCTCTCTCTAAGAAAATCAAAGTTTTCAACTGCCTTCTTCCTAATCCAATTCAAGCTTGCCTCACTCTTGTCAGAAGGGTGGGTGGCAGGTATTATTTATCATTCCGGTGTCAGTGGTAGGCTCAGAAGGGTGACATGATTTAGCTATTGTCAAGCCAGTTTTCATAACAGCTAACTCTGTTTGACACATTCCTTTCAGCAAGCCAAATATGCTGTCGGTCCATACCTTGAATGTGTCAAAATAATTTGCAAGCAACACCCACATCCCAGTCCTATTTGATACTGTTGGGTTAGTCACTTGGGAGAGTTACTAGGGAGGTTATTCAGAGAGAAAGAGAGCTAGAAAATTGGTGTTCCAGGCACTTTGTCTTACCCAGGAGAAGCTGGATTTACAGTAATGCCATGTGCAGAGTGCTGTCTATGCCCAGGGTACTGCTGCAAAGTCCTGGCTCATGGGAACTCCTATATGGACCACATGTTTGCCATGAAGGGGATCGGACTCTATTATCTTATGTAGGAGGGGTTTGAGTCCAGAGAGATGTCATAAAGTTCCTGGAGGCAGGGCTATGTAACCTTGAAAAGGTTTGGGGGCTAATGGTCTACTGTGGCTGTCTTAAAATTGTGTGTAATTTTTTGCACAAGAAAACCTGAGTTTTTATTTGTACCAGGGCCTGCCAATAACATAGGTCATCCTGCCTGGAGGTCTATACCTTACTAGCACTGCTCGCATATGCTAGGTGCCAGCTTAGGCACAGGAATCTCAGACTGAGAAGCCAGCAGGGCAAGACTCTGGGAGGGGCTCAGTCCAAAGCAGTGCAGCTGAGAACAGGCCCAGGAGGGCCGAGGGAGAAATGGTGAAATACTAGAAAGAAATCTCAGCTGTTCCATGAGTCTGAAGGGAACTGGAGCAGGGGCATGGAAGAGAAGAGGGTTGAGGGAGACACTGAAAATTGGACACCATGTAAGATATGGGAGCTTGGATTTAGTGTTCCCTCCATGGGATGCAAGGAAGTGGCAAGAGCTGATGAACACGTTAAGGAGATCGCTTGGAGGACTACTATGTAGAGAGCAGATTGAGAAAGCAAGAGACACAATAGGGAAGGGCTGAGGTAACCTACTGTGCTCATCCCAGCTTTCTACATGACAAGTGGGACAGACAGAAGGATGCTGTGAAGGCCAGAGAGCCTACAAGTAACAGTATGTGAACAGTATGTATAGGAACATCTGCTTACATACACACATACATGTATAGTGTAAGGCAGGCCATAATTGTGTGAATTCACACATACATACATACACCTCAATGTTACAAACAATATATACACAACAAATACATCTGTAACCTAAGGTCAGGATTGCTTTGCCTTCCCTGCTTGAAGAGCCTCGTGGGTTTTAGGATGAGATGGTAAACAACAGCACCACGGACTGTTGTCGGCTTGTGAAGCAGTACTGGACGCAGCACCCAGGGGCTGTGTGTGATTGGGTAAGTGCTCTGTGGCAGGGTCATACTTCCATCAATTCTTTTTTCTCTTTCTGTTGCTAACTATTTCGTTAGGGTGCAAAGCAGTGGCTTTTATCACAGGGGGTGTATGTGTCTGTAAGTATGTGTGTGCATGTGTGTATGTGTTTGTATGTGTGTGTATGTCTCTGTTTATGTGTGTGTATATGTATGTCTGCGTGTGTGTGTGTGTGTGTGTGTGTGCGCGCGCGCGCGCGCGCGCGCGCGCGCGCGCACGCGCAGGTGAAGGCCAAAGAACAGCACCCAGTGGCTTCCTTCATCATTCTCTACCTGACTTTTGAGACAGGGTTTCTCACTGAGTCTGAAGCTTACTCATGGCCACAGGTGTGTGCCCAGCTTGCTGCAGTTTCACAGTTGCTATTTCTCAGCTTGTCTGACTCTCTTTAAAGAAATTAAATAGTATTCATTTTTAAAGTACTTATTTTTCAGTTTTAAACAATTATTTGTTCCTGTATCTACAGTGTGCCAATCACTATTCCAAGCATAAGGAAAGTGGTATCAAACAATGTGAGGGAAGAGTCTGCTTTCATGGTATGTGTAATCATGAGCTTGCAGGGTTGTGTGTAGGTGTCAAAGAGGAAAGATTTGCTGCTAACAATGATGGATGCTCAGATAAGCCCTTCTGCAGTTTTGTTTCCTTATGATGGTTTGTTTGTTTGTTTGTTTGTTTGTTTGTTTGTTTGTTTTTATACTGAATCTCTCTTCATAGCTTTGGCTGCCTAAGACTCACTATGTCATTACATAATCCAGGCTGTTCTTGAACTCATGGAGTTCTGCTTCTGCCTCCTGATCCCTGAGTTAATGGTATGTGCCATAGAGCCTGGCCATTAGCCCTATTTTCTTTTGTCTACTTGGTTAAATATTACCTAGCAATAGCAAATCCTTCACCATCTTAAATTTTCTGAATTACCCATTCAGAACACATAGGCAGTTTGTGTGTGTGTGTGTGTGTGTGTGTGTGTGTGTGTGTGTGTGTGTGTATTTCCCATGAAATCCCAATGATTGTCAACTCCCTCCTTGTTCCTAGAACCTGTGTCACAGGTAATGAGCCACAGTGCCAAGACAGAGATGTGAGTGTTCCAGCTGATGAGGCCATGCTCTGAACTGAGGCTGGCATGAAAGGTTAGTAAAACATTGTCCACAAGCAAACTCCAGTACTTGCCTGTCTCTGTAAATAAAGTTTTATTGGATTCAGCCCTGCCTTTTCATTTCCATACCCAGTGTCTGCTTTCACTCAACAGCGGAATGGGCTAGTTGTGTCAGAAACTTTACCACTTGAAGATTAAAGTATTTACTCCCTGGCTCTTTCCTTCCTTCCTTCCTTCCTTCCTTCCTTCCTTCCTTCCTTCCTCCCTCCCTCCCTCCCTCCCTTCCTTTCTTTTATAAAAACTGAACCCCAGGCGCTCTGTCATAAAACCCTACTCCCAGCCCTCCCTGGTTTTTATACAAACCCTTGCCGACCCACACCCACGCAAACCCCAAGCTTTATTCTGTCTACTATGTGGTGAGCGCACTGTTCCCAGTGTAAGGAAGCTGGTACTCTATGATGCTCAGGAGGAATCTGCTTTCATGGTGTCCACAGTCATAAAGTCACAGGACTCTGTAGATTCGATCTAGGAGGAAATGCTTCGCTTCTGACAGTGTTAAGTGCTCAGTGTAAGCTATGCTGTTTTAGCTTTTGTTTTTTTTTCTTTTTTAATAATCCTAGTGAGAGCAAATTTTTGGCCATCTTAAAATTTCTTTAAACAGGGAACTGATACAATTCTAGAGGCTTCTGTCATTGGCAAAAATCAAAGACTGTGGCTCTGACCCAGCAGGGTGGTTCTCACGTTTAAAATACACCTGCCTATTAGGAATGTGCAGCTGGCTCGTTCTTGAGAGGTGTGCCAATAAAAAGATAATTAATGGAAACAAAGATTGCTATAATTGATAAACGTTTATAGTCATCGAGTCTGAGCCTGTGACTAAAAAGGAAATGGGGCTACTGGTGTAGGGATTAAAGTGTTTCTGGATGCAAACTCTACCTGCGATTTTTCTTTTTCTCCCACACCCTCAGCTGTTGCTATTAAAAGTTTGTGATTGTCAACATTACCATGGCAACCTATTTGTGAGGGGCTGCAAAAAAGATGTACCTCAGGCTGCCTTGGAGCTGCTGTTTGCCAGTCACTCTCATCCTTCAAATTAAAGAGGTGAAGTTCAAATTCTTGGTGTAACCAGTGGAACCAACAACCCACAGCAAATAATTCTCTCTCTCTCTCTCTCTCTCTCTCTCTCTCTCTCTCTCTCTCTCTCTCTCTCTCTC
>BDUI01000003.1:1628286-1640698 GCA_002335545.1 Apodemus speciosus | reverse complement strand
CCTTCCATGCTCATGGGTTGGCAGGATTAATATAGTTAAAATGGCAATCTTGCCAAAAGCAATATACAGATTCAACGCAATCCCCATCAAAATCCCAACTCAGTTCTTCACAGAGTTAGAAAGAGCAATTCTTAAATTCATCTGGAATAACAAAAAGCCCAGGCCTTTTCTTAAACGGACCATTTTCCTTCTGTTTAGTTGCTGGAGTTTTCCATATACTTTGGATGTATTCCTTAGTAGATCCAGGTTTACAAACATCTCCAGAGTCTGTCTCTGCATTCGATTGTCCTTCTGCTACATAAACAATAACTTGATGTAATCCTATTTGCTCATTCTTTAATTGTCACTTGTGACTTCAGGATCTTACACAACACTGCTACTGTGGACAGTCTCAAATGGATGTCCACTGTCTTCTGCTTGTATGATTTCATGTCACCTCCAGTCTTGATGTGCCTCAGTGTACCCGTGACCAAAGGTGCCCTCAATTGGACAGGGTCACTGGAGCAGCCTGGAGAAGACTGGAAGTTAAATGGATCTGAATAGTGAAGTAATTGCCATGCTCAGCAGAAATACCAAGTTGTGCGTTATCGTCCTCCCTGAACAGAGGCTGGTGATGGCCTTTAGTGTTGTAAGGAGCACTGATTAACTCTCAGGTACCACTGAAGTGAAGTCTGCTTGTTGGGGAAAAAATCTCTTTGAGGTCTTCTCCTTTCCTTTGTATGATCTCAGGCTCTGTTCTGAGGAGAGGCCTGGAACTGGCTGTCTCAGGCTCCAAGCACTTAGCTAATACTGAATGGTGATCAGGTGCCCCTGGTGACAAATGCATCATACTTCCCCAAAATCTGCTCACTGGCTCTCCTTGCTTCTTTACCTCTTTGCCTTGTCACATGTCTCCCAGTGGCCTAGGAAAGCAATTTCATCCCAAATCCTTAATTTCTCATAAGGTAAAAAATAAGATAGCATTCCTAAGGAGCTTCTCACAGGGAGGGAAAACTAAGTACTCTTCTCCCTGGTTCTTTTTCACTAGCTTGCAAACCAAGAGCCCTGAAGAACCCTTTCGTGTGCTGCCTTGGAGTAGGGGAAGAGGAGGTGGGAAGGACAATACAGTGAAGGTGATGCTCTGCCTACTTCTCTGTAGCGTGGATTTTCACTGGAGTATATGGGATGCCAGATAACTTGGGCCTATGCTGTTTTGATTGTCTCCATGGTGTTTTTTTGTTTGTTTGCTTCTTTTGTTTTGTTTGTGGATACTTGCCAATCAATACTTCTTTCTGACAAAGTGAAGCTACCTTCTTTTGCCATCTTGATGATGTCATTTGGCTGTTCCTCATTCCTTCACACTGTAGAATTATCTTTCATCACTGCCTTCATGGTGTCCCATATATTGTGAGATGTAGTGTTTTCACTTCAATGTATTTATTTCTCTTGAGACACTGTTGAGTACTAGGTTATTTAGAATTGTATTGTTCAATTTTCAGGCACTGGGTGCTTTTTCTACTTCCAGCCCAATTCTGGTTTCTGGTCTGAGTCCATTGTGCTCAGAGAACACTCTCTATATGATTTCAGTTTCTACACTTTCGAGGTTGGTTTTATGGGTCATGATGTAGGTTATTGTACCATGGACAAAAAAAATAAAAAATAAAAAGGCATGTTCTGTTCTGTTGTTGATGGGTAAAGTCTACTATAAATATCTATTTGATTCTGTGGGCTGATCATGTTGCTGAGTTCTATTCACAGGTTTTATGTCAAGGAGCTCTTCTGTCTATTATTGAAGAAGGAGGGTCGAAGTTCTCAACCACCATTTTGGATTTGTCTATTTCACTTTGAAGCTCTATTGATCAATCTCTCAGCTGATGCCTGGGAAAAAACAGGACCCTTGGACTCTCTATTCAGCATTTGCTTGGAGGGGGCAGGCAACAATTTTCTTCTATGATGTTTGTCTACAATAGAGTAGGTGCTATCCAATTGCGTTCTTTTTTAACAAGTTGCTCTTTTTCTAGTATTTTGGTTAAAGGGCATAGTAGTCCCTTGTTAGAGGTTTTTTTCTGCACCTCTTGGCAGAAATAAGTAGCTAGTTCTCTAGTGTCTGACTCAGCTGTGGGGATAGATGGTGATCACAGGATACTGTTCACCATTATATGGGTTCTAATCACTGCCCAGTCTGCCTCCATAGGTCCATCACCATCATCATCATACTCTTCCATCTTCTTATCATTCACAGTCCTCATACATTTGTTTCATGTATAGTAGATGGGATTTTCAATTATATATTTAACAAACAAAACAAAGTTAAGTATAGCTATTCCATGATCTTGAAAGTATCTGGTTAGGATTAGGTGTGTGTGTGTGTGTGTGTGAGAGAGAGAGAGAGAGAGAGAGAGGGAGGGAGAGGGAGAGACAGAGAGACAGAGAGACAGAGAGACAGAGAGACAGAGAGACAGAGAGAGACAGAGAGAGACAGAGAGACAGAGAGAGATTTATTTTATTTGTATGAGTGTTTTCCTGCATTGTATGTATGTGTACCATATGTGTGAATGGTACCTATGGTGGAGGAGTCAGAAGATGGAGACAGATGCCCTGGAACTGGAGTTACACATGGTTGTGAACTATCACATGGCTTCTAGAAATCAAGCCTGAGTTCTCTGAAAGAGTAGTAAGTGCTCTAAACCACTAAGCCATCTTTTCAGCCCTATATCTGGTTATTTACAAAGGAAATTTAATTCAAGAAATTAGTGCCAAGGTTGAATGAATTTGAAAGCCAAATGATATATTGAAGCAACTCAAAGATTTACAAACATAGGAAATGGATATTACTCTAGGGCAAAAGTTAGACAGAGAGCAGTTGGGTGTTAATAGCAAAGCCAAGAATCTAGAAGTCTAATTTCTAATCTCTAATAAGAAATTATACAGAAGAGGGTTGGGTCTGTATCATGAAGAATTTGACTTCAAGGAGATCCAGCCTGTGTTGAATTTTACCCCCAAAGCCAAAAAGGACAAAAAAGATTAAAGTACCCTGACTTCTCCCCTTTTGTCTATCTCTAGTCTCCTTCCAGTACCTTCCAATGGCCAAACCCAGCCAAAAGACACTTGGCAAGGTTCCAAGGAAATTTTGCTTGCAGAATCAGCATCCAGTGTACTGAACAGTGTTGGGAGAGTAGAACATAGTTCTGTGGGGAAAGAAGCAGGTGACTGGTACATGGTTGTAAACTTGTAGTTGTTTCCAATTGACGTCAAACGCTGTTAACGTAAGGAAAGGCCAGAGGGAAGAACACAATAGATATACTAGAGGCAGCAGTAAATCATGACATCAGTCCTCCCCCTGTGTACTTAGAACAGAGGGAATGCCACCCCTCCATGCCACACCCTGAAACATGCAAGTAATTTTCTTAAAGTCTATGCACTTTATTCAATGTATAATGACCCAGACTGGGGAAAAAAAATCTGTACTCAGAAGCATAGTATCTTGAGACTCTGCTGGTCTGATGACTGAACAGAAATAGCAACCTGCTATTCTTAGGTGTACATCAATCTGCCACCTTGTTCATGGGGCTGGATTCTTCTTTGCAAGATGTGTTCATTCATTAATGAAAGCATTGACAAGCTACGCATTTCCATGGACTTGAGCAAACAGAATAGAAGTTTGTGTTTCCACTTTCAGAGGGATCCATGAGTTCAAACAGAGCATTGTAAGGGGGTTGGAGTGTGTCAACAGGAGATTGCTCCCGTACCATGCATGGAGACCTTGGGCTCTAGTCTCAACATGAAAGACTGAACAGAAAAAAAAGTCAGTACTACTTACACATAGACGTTCAAGGCCTAGAAGTCTCATGAACAGAGGAATCCACAGAGGAGAACAAGAGGCTTTGAATGCACTCTACTACCGCCTCAGGAAAGTTAGCTTGTTAAATCTGCATTGCACTGGAAAGGGGCTAGAAGAACATTTGCCACAGGCAGATCCTGTGGAATTAATAATAAACAGCAGTGGAAAACAACCATTTTAAAGACTGTTTTCCAAGTGTCACTTTCAATAAATAATCACTACAGTGATCAAACTTCTTAGGTTTTTACTATATTTTTGGAAACATATTCCTAACTCTGAGAGCAATGAATCAATATTTCTATAAAAAATACTTCATAACTCAGGTTTGTTAATATATTCATTCAACAGGTTAGGAAACTATTTCTATGTCATATGGAGGAATTTGTAGTTTAGAAAAATATGCTATGTCTGTTCTTCCTTATATGTGTGTGTGTTTAGTGTGTGCAGGTATACATTCACATATATTAGTATGGAGGCCAAAGGGCAATGTCAGGGTGTCTTCGTCCATCATTCCTATCTTACTTTTGAGTTGGACTCTACTCTGAACCTAGAACTCAGCACCTGGCCAGCTGCCGGGGCAAGCTGTAGGTATTCTCTCATCTCCATCTCCTCACCGAGCTAGCATTACAGACGTGCATGGTCACACTCAGCCTTTAACATGTGTCCTGCGAATCCAGATGCAAGTTTTCATGCCTGCACAGTAAGCACTTTACCCACTCTGCCCTCTTCCCAGCCCCTATTTTTACTCTTTCAAATGAATAGCTCCTTTTGTTGGCAGGATTACCACAGCAAACTATAGCTATTTAGAAGCCCATTACAATAAAGTCTCCTATGGCTGTCAATCAAAGCAAAGTTTGAAGAAGAACTCAATACTGAGTTGAGGGGGGCAGGCAAACACAGTGTATGCAGTTGATTAATAATGCACACGGATGGCCAACACAGTACAGGAACAAGATGGGGGTGACAAAAGTCAATTAAAACCTTGAAACAGTTTCTGAAATGTGGAATATTAATTACAGAAAGTAACCACAAAATGCTGGCATCACTAGGCACACATTTAAAATCTTGTTTGTAGTTCAAGAAGCCATTTTCAAGAGAGCACTTGAGAGACTGAAAAGATGCGTCTAGAAAAGAAAGCAATTAAAATGATCCAGAGCAAGAAGATGTTAGGTCAACTTGGCCTGTGCAGTGCAAGAGGACATGGCGGCCAGCGGGGCTCTCCAGGAGACTTTCAGAAAAGCTACTTCTGTGAAGCTCTGGTGGCTTTGTTGTCTGGAAAAGTCCCATCAGGGAATACGAGCATGAGAAAGACAGTTACAAGTGTGTAGCATTGCACACTGTTATGAACTGCCTCTTTCAAGTGTAAGTGAATGCAGGGCCAGTTCTGAGCTGGTTAAGCAAATCGTATTTGTCTACAATAGGATTAGAGATGCCACAGACTGGGAAGCTTGCCTGAGTTTCTGAGACAGGATATTTGCCCTGCAAAAATAAAAATAACATTTTTGGGAGACTTCTTGCATACCAAGCACTGCAGCAGGATTTATTTTTTCCAGGAAGAACAGCACTTGGAAGCATGGGCGCTTGCTCATTTTGAGCATTATGGTTTCACACATGTCTGGTACATGGGAGACTGATAGGCACTAAGTGAGGTTTTTGCCTATCATAGTACATCTATAATGGGTGGACTCTTGTGTTTCCAGATTACTTTTATGACCCAGAAAAAAGTGAAATTGTCATTTTGCCTCCTCTTGGCACCCATAGCATTGTACAAGCCCTGGTCCTGGGGACAAGCTAGTTGTACCTCACTTCCAGTAAATGGAACACAGACATATGAATTCAGTGTCACTTCTGAGACTTATGTCTCCATCTTGCCCTCTTTTCTATCTCACTTGCCCATTATGATAGAAGCTTCCATTTTCTGAGCTGTCTCTGTAAAGAAGTCCATATGGCCAGAACTGCAGGAGATATCTTAGCAACACCCAGAGAGGAAGTCAGACCTCAGGGTAGTGGCTCTTGAGGGACGATATCTGCCAATAACCATGTGGGTGAACTCAGAAGCAGTTCTGGACACTGGGTGAACCCTGAGGGTATCTCAGTCCTAGCTGTGCTAATTTGTGAGACACCCTGAACCAATGTTTCACCCAGACCACCCTAAATTCCTAGCACACTCCAACTAGGAGATTAACATATGTTGTGTTGAGCTTCTTAATTATAAGGCTTCTGATAAGGATAACTAATGTGTTAATCTAGAAAAGACTGGCAGGTTTTTTTTCTGACATATTATCACTATTTGCTTTCTGATCTTTATGGGATGTATTCTCAAAAACTGAGCCTCCTCTGGCAATGTGACAAAAGTTGCTTCTCCCATGACCAATGGATGAGGAAAATGTTATAACTAAAATCTTACCTCCCCATTCTAATACATGTTGACAAAGAGAGCCCTGAATAGTTCCAAGAAAACCAGAATCAAGTCCAAGACGGAAAAATAATTTGAAATCCATTAGACTTATGTAACACAGCATTGTGTGTATCACAGTAATACTGGTTGCTAAAATTAATGTCTAAGTACCTTCCTTCCAAACTTAAATAGACTTTCATTGTCTAGATTCACTTATGGCAATAATGATACCATCTGATTTTGTATTTGTTTTATAAGACAAGAAATTGCTATACAAATGAGTTCTATGGCGTCACACCAGCTCAGCATTCCATCCTAAACACAGTTAACACCTTATTGTCTGTCCCTCAAATTGTCCCTCAACAATGCCTACATACTATAGTTCAGTTTCACATCACCAATATATAATCTCTCAAATTCTGTAAGTCTAGTATTATAATAGAAACAAAATATTCATTATTTGAAATATAAAGGTTACTGTGAGTTTCCATCTATGTATAGTAAGTCTTACTCTAGGAAATTAACATGGACCTATTATCATATAATTTTATATCAGACCTTTAATTTATTTTCCACTCTACTATGCATTTAGCATTGAATACCACATGGCATATACCACACAATCAAAAGCATGTGCTTAAGCCAGGGATGGTGGGATATACCATTAATTCTGTCACTCAGAAGGCAGAGGCAGGATGGATATAAAAGTTCAAGGCCAACAGGGGCTACATTGTAAAATCCTATCTCAAAACAACAACAGAAGTATTTGCCTAATGGATAGATACAAGAACCCTGCCCTTATTCATCCAATCATCAACATCATCCCAGACCCTGTGGACTGATGGGGAGAAAAAAGAATACTCAGCCAGGAGAGAGGACAGCAACAACTGCATTGTGAACATCAATGTAATGTTGTGAATTTTTAAAAATATGTTGATCCTTGGGCTCCAACTCAATGCTTAGTTTAACATTAGGCAATTTGGCTTTACCTTGGTTTAAGAATCATGGCATAGATCAGAGACAGCCAACTTTTACCTATAATGGTGTATAATCAGGCATGGCCAACCTGTGGCCATGGTTCACACATAGCTAAGATAGCTAAGAATCAGCACAGGACATTTATACCTTAAGGAATGTCTGGAACTTGGAGCCCATCTAACTTTGGTTGCCACTCCTCAATCCTGTTGTTGTGTGCAAAAGCTGCTGTCAACAGTATGTAAATGAGTGGATGCGCTACATCCCAATAAAACTTTATTTACGAACATTGACATCTTACCTCACCAACTTGCTTTCACTACCTATGATATAACCTTTTTATCTTTTCACTTACTAACCATTTTTAATTCTTGGGCTATAAGACAGGCAAATGCCCAATCCGGCCTTGCAGGCTGTTCTTTACCAAACTTTGCCATCACTAAAAAACCACAGGCTCCTGAATCTTCTCAATCTAAGTCTATATTCTAGCTCTTGCATTTACTGTCTGGTCAAATGAGTGTGGTATTCACCCCATGGAAGCCTTGTTCTTCCACCCTGGAGCCGTATGGAACCGTAGTAACAACAGTTTCATCCTGGAAGAAGTGAGGACCAAAGAGAAATAGACAGAGACAGGCTAAAAAGCCCGTGTGTTTTTAAAACAACTGTGCTATTTGAACATCACTGTAAACATGTTTTCTTCTTACATGCCAATCAGGGAACTAATTTGGACATGGGGTTTAATTAAATGCAGTTGGCTGTGTCGCTAATATACTCCTCTCTCTTCATCATATTGCATTACACAGCAGTCACTTCGCCCTGGCAGTTGTTATTATAATGTGATGAGACCTCGCCATAACATGTCACGAGGTGCACCAGGCAGCATCTTTTATTTTTATATGACTGGGTTTTAATGGGATTTTACGATTCAACTCTAAGACATCTAGCCTGCCAAGTCATTCAGCAAAAGCTAAGGAAATTGTCTTAACTAGCACACTGCAAGGAAATGGTTTAATTTAATACATCATAAAAATAATAAAAAGAGGAAAATAAAATAGATAGGCAAAGGGGGAAATTGTTTTGGAGGAAAAAAAGTCTGGCTTTTTCCTAAATTAAGATTTTAGGAAATAAAGTTTATCTTTTATTTCTGACAGAGTTTATAGCTACCGTAGTCATGATTTTCTGCCACCACCCAAAAGAAGACAGATTCTCTGTTTAATCACATTTACTTTATATGGTACGCAACAAGTAGTCAGTCAGCCAGCCTCATTCAGCAACCTGCCAGTAATGGAGCATCGTAAAGGAACAACGCTTTAACCAAAAGACTGGATATCTAAATGACACAGTTAAACTCGTTAAAATAGAGGCCAGATAGCAGTGATGGAGGCAGAGAAGAGTTGAGGATGGAAAACTGTGAGGCACCCACCCAGGGAAGGTACACAAGTGGCCACAGAATGTGTTCTAATATTCACAAGTCACAAGCCAGTCCACACCCTACGCCACTACACAGTTATCTATCCTGAGTGTGGGATGACTGATAAGCTGCATGGTGGAACAGACATGCTGAGCAGGGCAGCATGGGAGCTGGCTCTGGGCTCAGACCAGGATGTCTGAGTTATGACTGTGCGTACACACACACACACACACACACACACACACACACACACACGATGCACACTCATAATCATGTTCAATATCAGTTTGGTATATACAAAATACAATATACAAAAGTCAATTGTATTTCTAAGCACTATTCATTATGAATGGAAAACCAAGATTTTTAAGAAACAATCCTATTTATAATAAAATAATGAAATTATACTTTGGTGTAAATTTAACAAAAGTGAAAATGTAAATGCTAGCAACTAGAAAACATTTTTAAAAGAAATTTAATATTTAAATAAATGGAAAAACACTTCCAACTCTTAGATTAAAAGTTTTAATAGTAGTAACTGAAGCTTCCAAATTGATCTACAGACTCAGCATGATCCTTACGGAAGTCCCAAATGTATTTTCCCCCATAAGTTGGAAAGCAGATGCTAAAATTCATCTGTAAATATAAGGAACACAAAATAACCTTGACAAAAGTGAAGAATAAAGAATAAGTCCCAAGTTGAAAATAAAATACAGAAAGGCAGTGACCAAGCCAGCATGGTGGGTGGCAGTAAGTATAGGACATATCAGTGGGATGCGATCAGGAATGCAGCGGTAGGACTGGAAGGAGGGTCAGTGGTTAAGAGCACATACTGATCTTGCGGACAACTCAGGTTCAGTTGCCAGCATACTTATTAGGCAGCTCTGACCTTCTGTAATTCCAGTTCCCAAGGATCCGAAGCCCTCTTCTGGCCTTTGCAAGCACCTGCACACACACACACACACACACACACACACACACACACACACACACACACGCACAACCACACACACGCAGTGCACATAAACTAATGCAGACAAACACATGTACACAGAAATAAAAAATAAATGAATCTTTTTTTCAATTTTACATTTTTGGTGTATTAATTTTCAAAGAGATTTGAAAGATAATTTGATGGAGAACAGTCACCTTTCTACTAAATACTGATTGGATGTTCAAATACACGTCTGTCATGTATTTTCTTCGCTATAACAAAATGTCTGATGGAAACAACTAATTAAAGGGACAAAATCTATTACTTCCCATGTTTTTAGGGGTGTCAATCAATTGAAGTGGGCTGGAATGAGTCAGAGCCATTCATATCATAGCAGCAAGGAGACAGAATGGATACCTGGGCTACTGGGATCTCCTTTTTCCTGTTTGATTCCAGTAGGCTTCCTGTCCGTGGGATGATGTGCTGAACACTTTTAGGTCTTGTTTTGCCCCTAGTTAATCCTTTCTGGAAATGCCCAGAGATGTGCTTTACTACTCTCTTAGGGGTCTATCAATGCCATAGAGTTGAGAATCAATATACGGAAGGATCATGCAAGATCCCTGACATCCAGGGGTCCTTGCTCAAAATGGATCATAGACCCAAGTGTATGAGACATGTAGAGAGCCTTATTAAAGTGCCATGCCACCTGGCAGGAACCTGATATCGACCAATGTGAAGTTCCTCTCCCAGCCTTTGAGCAGAAACTCCTGTGGTAGCCATAATCCCTTCCACCTAGGGTAGAGTGCACAGACCAAGGTGAAGCCCATTGTTCTTCAAGGACCTGCAGTCCTTGAAACACTAGACACTTGTGGAGCAACTGAACTGGTTCTGATGAGAAGCTTCCAGCCTTTGGGGAAGGGTTTTCCTCTGCCTATATATTGGGAGTTCTCCATTAAACTTTGAGACCTTGAATAGCAGGTATTATCTTGGTCTCCATCCTTTTTTTGCCACCTTCCCATACATCCCTTTGAGGTAACCCATTTGATGTAATTGCAGGCAGTTACAGATGTGAAACTCCAGGATTCTTAAAAAAGAACACATAGTAAGTCTTCACAACCTTGAAGGAGGAGGGCCTTCCTAGATAACCATAAATGTGTAAATGACAAAACGAACAACAAATGGGCAAATGGACCTTACCAAAAATGAAGACTGTCTCACCTCAAATGATGCTTACCAAGAACATGAATTACCAAGAATGAAGGCAGAATTACATTTTAAGGAAGGCTGGAGAGACCTCAGCAGTTAAGAATCCTGGTTGCTGATTTCTCCTCCAAGAAGACCCAGAACCCATGTTGAGAAGTTCACAACCATCTTTAACTCTAGCTCCAGGGGATTTGACACTGGCTTATGATCTCTACTAACACTCAAACACTCCTGGCAAACATTCACAGAGACACCCATAGGTGCACATAAAAAAGTACAAAATAAATCTTTAAAAAGCTGCCCCCTTTCCATAAGGATTACTCTGAACTTGAAACAATTAAAAAGAAAAAGACACAAGGAAAGCTCTCTTCTCTCCTGTAATATAAAAGTAGTGCATGACACATGACTTTGTGTGAAGGGAATCCCCGACAACTCTGGCCCAAGGTCTACACCACAGGACCCCATGCAACATACTGTACTGCCTCACCTTCTGTCCCAGCAGACACCTATGTCTTCTCCTTTTAATAAATTGCTGCCTTAGAAATTCAAAGCCCCCCCCCCAATAAAGAAATTCAAAGTCCCTTTCCTTAGCTAAAATGAAAGTACAAAGAAAGAGTTGTCAATGATGTGAAAAACATGAAACCCTGGTCCATTTCTGGTGGAATTATAAATAATGTATCCATTCTGGAACACAGTTCAGCAGTTTCTCAAAAGGATAAATACAGAGTTACCTTATGGTCTAACAGTTCTACTCCATGGCACTCACATAAAAGAAAATGCATGTCCAAAACCTTGTACATTAATGTTCATAGAACCATTATTCACGATAACCAAAATATAGAAACCCCAACTGCTTATCAGCTGAGACGTAGGGCCAAAAGGGCTGAATAGCCAGAGTGGCTGCTAACAGGTCTCGGGTTGTCTCTTTATTGTTTGCTTGTTTCTTTGTTTTGGTGTGGTAAAAAAATGTTTAAAGTTATGGTGAGGTTATATAACTGTAAACATAGTAAAATGAAATTGGAAAAACAACAACACTTCCTTTTCAGAGCTGGAGATTGAAACCAGGGCCTTGACCACGCTTTAGCAAATACTCTGCCACAAAGTGATACCCACGTCCAGAACGGTGATCTACACGTGAATGAGTTCATGCTGGCTCATCATGAAGATGCTTGTGTCTTGAAGCTGCAGGCCTGAGGACCGGAGCCCCACCTCCAGCACCCTTGTGAAAGTAGAAAAAGAGAACAAACTCCATGAAGTTGTGGCACACACACCAGACTGTACAAGACTACATATACAATATCATACTCACATTAATAATATCAATAATAAATATCAGTAATAAGTAAAATAAAAATTGAAATGAGAAAATGCAACAGCATGGTATTATGTCAAGTAAGGCTGCTATAAACAAGACTGTAACATTCCTCTTCTGAGGGACCTACAGTGACTCAGGGCAGCCAACCTGAAGCATTTGATGCAGCCTTGATGGCCAGCAGCCTCTGTGATTTTCCTCCTAGACTTCCCGGCACCACACTTGCACCCTCAGGCTATCAGGCCCATTAAATTCACAGCCTCCTCCTCCTCCTCTTCCTCCTCTTCCTCCTCTTCCTCCTCCTCTCCTCCTCCTCCTCCTTCTCTTCCTCCTCCTCTTCCTCCTCCTCCTCTTCCTCC
>BDUI01000003.1:1598019-1615736 GCA_002335545.1 Apodemus speciosus | reverse complement strand
GGATTTCTGAGTTCGAGGCCAGCCTGGTCTACAGAGTGAGTTCCAGGACAGCCAGGGCTACACAGAGAAACCCTGTCTCGAAAAACCAAAAAATAACAGTATCTGGCAGAGCATTTCCCCTGGAGATCCAGCACTTCCTCTCTCTGAAGTTCTAAAGCAATATAATATTGGCCTAACAAAGAAAAAGAGCAAGGTATGACCCGTTGCATGAACATAAGATCCACAGAATAGCAGGCGTTTTGGAATATCTAATGAGTGCAGATGTGGGAGAATATAAATCCTAACCATTGTCCACTATGTGCCCCACACGGGCTACTGTCAGGTTTTCTGGGTAATGATTACGTCTATGAATTTCCCTACAGTTGTTTGGGCCTGGGTCTTATTCCACCTTCTCCACAGATCCAGCTCCCTCTCTGAACTCACTTTCAAGAAGACACAGAGGAACAAGCCATCTCCCTTATAGAACACATCTTGCTCCCAAGCCCCAATTAATTTTAACCTTAAACCTTAGAGAGAAAATTACCTTTTCAGATTGGACACCACAGTTTGTGCCTACTCTCAGCTTCAGTTTATATATGAGCACTTCACTGTGAAGGCTCTGTGCTCAGCATTGAGAATTTTGGAGATGGATGGGAGACCTCAGCGGGGAAAGGATGAGGGTGGTCAGAGAGGCCGTAACAGATACCACGGAAGTACATTTCCACTCAGAGGACAAATACTCAAAGCATCCAGGAACATGCATGTGCAGACACCGTTCATGGCTCGGTTGAAAAGCACTTGCAAAGCACTTACTAGGCCGTCTTTCAGTCCACAGTACCATGAGAGTGGAGAAGGGAGGAGCAGAGATGAGGGAGACAGAGAGAAGGGATGAGTAAGAAGGTCAGAGAGGAATATTCACCAAGTCAAGTCACCCCATATTTCAGAATTCAGATTATTTTTATCTCAAAGATGTGGTTTTCTTTTTCAGTTTATCCCCCGGACAGAGTAGAAGCTAACAGGCATACTATGCGCTCACTCGGTACTCATTCATTCTACATAGTCTGAGACCTTGCAGGCCAGGCACACTCTAGGCTCTGAGTCATAGTCAGGGAAGACTGACGTCATGGCCATGGAAATATCTAATCTAAGGTTCTGGGTCAAGTGGGCATGGCTAGGTAAATAGACAAGAATAAAATCAGATCCAAAATAAACACTTTTGACAGACTTACTCTCTTAAAGCTTGCCTATAAATAACAATAAGTACTAAATTTGAAAATATATAATGACAGTAAATACCTGTTATGTGTGCCTCAGAAGAAAAAGTATTATAGTGATCTATATAGTTTTGCTATTAAGAAATAAATATATCTATAAAGCCCCACAAGGAGAAAAGCATATTTCAAAAGTTAGAATATTAGCTGTAATTTTCTTTAGAATTAGAAAGTATTTGTTTATAGTTTTGCTTTTCTAGTTTTTCAGTTTTCTATGTGCTTCAAAAAATTTGTGTTTGTTTTTATTTCTATTACATTTGCTTATTTATTTAATTGGGTCTATGTATATATGTAGGTAGGTAGGTAGGTAGGTATATGCAGGCATCTCCTCAGCACACTTGTGAAAGTCAGAAGACAAATTTCAGGAGTTGGTTCTCCCCTTCCACATTGAGCATGGCGTCAAATCCAGGTCAACAGACTTGGTGACAAATGCCGTAACATATTGACCCATCTCCCTGGCTCAGAAACATTTGGTTTTAATGGAGGGAAAAGTTGCACTCGTAATTCTGCATACATGAGATCATCAGAAACAAACAGAGCTGATAGGTTTGCAGGAGTCTATCAACTTGTTCTTAATGACACAGGACATTATTATTCTTGCATCTTAAATCTTATATGTGGGTGGTATGAGGGTTGTTAATGCACATAAAAGAACTATGTTATCTTAGATAGAGTGACTACTGCTATGGTCAAACACTGGGACCAAAAGCAAGTTGGGGAGGAAAGGTTTTATTTCAGCTTACACTGAAGGAAGGCAGGCCAGGAACCTGGAGGCAGGAGCTGATCCAGAGACCATAAAGGAGTACTGCTTACTGGCTTGCTCTCCACGTCTTGCTCAGTCTGCTTTCCAATACAACCCAGGACAACCAGGCCAGGGGTGGCCCTCCCCCATCAATCACTAATCAAGAAACTGCCCTACAGACTCCCCCAATGTATTGAAGGCATTTTCTTAACTATCAGATGACTTTAACTTGTGCCAACTTGATATAGAATTATCTAGCACACACAGGCCAAACTTGCTCTGGGAAGAAGACAGAAACCGTCTCTACAACAAACCAAACCAGATGTAAGAAATATGTTCTGGGCAGCTTTCACCATGAGCATCAAAACCTGTGAACTCACAGACATATGCAATGTTATTATTAATTGGCCTCTTGCTGTTTTTTTTTTTTCAACAGTTCCTGAACACATAGAATTTGTAATGGTGTTCTGTATATATTGATGTTCTATGAAAGGAGACTATTCTTCAAAACATAAACAGACGGAGACAGATGCTAACAACTGTAATCATGGCTGCTTCTCTATGCTTTCTATGACCCTGGCATTGGGCTAGCCATCACACACACATTATTTCATTGAATTCTGAGTCTCCTGAAGTAGGTTCCATTACTGTCATACTTAGGAAGAAGGAAACTGAAGAGAGAGATGGAAGGAGCTCAGCCAAGATCATAGTATAAAACAGAAGTGGCCTCACAGCCAGGGACAGGTAATTACTGCCTCTTCCCTAGCCTTGGGACCACCTGAAAGGTCACATAATGGATATTTTTCTCCAAGAACAGGGGCATGCAAAATGGGAGTTTTAATAACCTCTATGTATCCTTTTAGCTATCATCATTTTTATTTTCAAGAAAGAAAGGCTTACAGGAAGGAACCATTTCAAAAATGTTCTTTTCAGGATGGTAAAAAAAAAAAAACAGCTGTTATATATTATTTGATTATTTCCCCACCACATTTTGTTTGAGCCTTATACTTAAAAAAATATGTGTTGCACCATATTTGTCTCTTCCAACAGTCTCAAGAGATTCCGTATAGAAAACTGTGTGGGCAGAAAAAATATTGCTTCTGATGAACGAACTCACTGTGGTTTAAGATTCAGAAAGTCATAAAAAGAGAAGTAGGCATGCGTGCTTCCTGGGAGTCATGATGTTTATCTAAACCAAATCAGTTCTTGCTTTGCATATATCCACTACCTCCACAATTTGCAAGTGATTGAGAAAGGAGCTCTAATGTTGAGAACCTTGGGTGGAAATGTTACCAATGGGAGGGAGCAGGTTGGTATGAAGCAGCCACAAGTACACAATCAAGGGGTTGTGGTTCTGTTAGTTCATGTGTGTAAATGCTGTGTTGGGAGGATGAATTCAAGATGCCACATTCTTACTCAGTCTTTGAAGTAGAGTGACTTACTCATGGGGACTTCTAAAAACTGAGACTCACAGGATTCCACTTCAGAGACGATGTACACCTTGAGCATCTGGGGACCCTGATAAAACACAATCATAATTTGAATACAGGTATCATGTGATTCATAATTTCAGAACAACAAGAGTAGATAAGTTGAAAGCATTGAATGTAGGATTTGTGGAGATTAAGTTTGAACTGTAACCTCTCTGTTTATATACACAGCGTCCTTAGACAAGCAATCTATTCTCTCAAGACTTCTATTTGTCCATGTGTGAAATGGAGAGATGGGAAGATTATTTCTCCATGTTGCAAGAAGTTTTGAAAATTAAACATGCTTTTATAAAGCATGTTTAACTTCCTGTGATTATGAAATCCCCTAAATTTCTGCATTTCAAAATATGAGAAGATCAGGAGAATCTATTGTCCAGTTTGGTATTAGTTGGCACAATTATAATAACTGATCTCCTAGATCCGTTCATGCTTGAAATAAGTAAATAAACAAACAACAAAACCCAAAATCACAGAAGATAAATTAATTTCTTATCCAAATAGTTCATGCTAAACTATAATCTTTGACTATGCATTAGTTAGGTTTTCAGTTTCTAAGGCATACAGAATTTTCCCACAACTGTATTATATTACAATTTTTATAACAAATCAAGGTAAGAATGTGATTTGATGTTGAAATCATGATTTGAGGGGGATTTGCTCATGGTTTAATCATATAAAATGCTAACTGTACAAAAGATGGTGAAAGGTGCACATGAATATCTTGAATTATTTTATATTGTTCTATAAACCATATATTATTTTCTCCAAACATCTATTCAAACCACAAAAGAAAAGAGAAGTTATAAATCCAGACATAATGATTAACATCTGTGATCCCAGTCTCAGAAGGTAGATGCAGAAGGACAAGTCTGGGCTACATAAGGACTCCTAAGAGAATAATTCAATTCAAAGTTTCAATAGATTATCAGGATACATCTCAGCATCATGACTGGACCAGAAAAGCAGCAACTACCTGGATGCTGAGTGACTAGTGATGGGCATGTACTTTTATAAAATTTCCTTGTATTGAAACTTTGGGTAGCAGCAGCAATAAGACAAATTCTCACCAGCAAAAATTTCATCATAAGAGTACATGTATGTTATGAAAAATGCAAGGCCAGGAATAATCAGTATCTTTTTATGATAGTCCCAAACTAGAACACAGGGTAAATAATTGGTGACCAGGGATACAACAAAATTATATTTTTCATTAATATGTATATTGTGATATATAATATATAATTAATATATAATATATAATATGTAATATATAATATGTGATATGCAATATGTAATGTGTAATGTGTAATGTGTAATATGTAATATGTAATGTGTAATGTGTAATGTGTAATATGTAATATAATATATAATATAATATAATATGATATGATATATGATGTATGATGTATGATGTATGATACATGATATATGATATATAGTATATGTGTGAAAAAAGAAACTACTGTAACAGAATTATAAATGGATCCCACAGACATAATGTTGAGAAAATCCAGATAGAAAAGAGTAGATACTTCATGGCTGTATTTATATGAGTTTCAAAAGTAGATAAGGTATCAGTGGTGATGAGAGTTTGGTAGAGGGATTACTTATCAGGATGAGTCTCAAATGGTTTAGGTGCTATTCTGTGTCTCTGTATCACTGGGAAACAGCAGTGTGATCATTTTATAAATGACTCCTGAGAGGTGCCCTTCAGATTTTTTCCACCAAATGCATTGTAAATTAATTTTTTTAAAAAGTGTAATTGTGGTGATGGCTTAGTCAGTAAAGTGCTCACATGCCAGCAAGATAGCCTGACTTTCATATCCAATCTCCACCTTTTAAATTTTGGGCATAGTGGCACATGCTCATAACAATAGCAGGGATCATGGACAGGGTGTCCTTCAAGGGAGCTAGTCACCCACTTCCTCCAAATAGTCCCTACCTCCTGCAACTTCCTCTACCACTTCAAATAACACCTCCAGGGAACTAAGCACAGGGATAAGGAATGGCGTTCGGACATTTCATATTCAAACCATCATGATACACTTGTCAAGATTTAGAAACATCTATTGTGATGTGGTGTCTTCTAGGCATGATAGAGCCATTTCTCCGGTGGATTTATGACAGCTACAGTTGCCTGTGCGGGACCTGTACAAGATCAAGCCAATCAGCATTTCAACATGAGTATGGTCCTAGCTGCTGAGAGTAGGTGGCTGCTAGAGGTTGGGGTTATGTTTTAAGGGATGTGACCCCCACCCCCCAGTTAGGCCACCCGTGCTCCAGTGGAAGGCAATACACCCATGGACATATTGGCATTACTGACTGAACTCAGTAAGTTACCCCTGCCCAAAAAAAGTAAGAGGAGAGAGAGAGCAATAGGGAACGTTGGGAGGAGTAGAAGGAGATGGAATTAGATGCAATTGAAAATGTTTTATAAAGGTATGAAAGTCTCAGTAATAAATTTTAAAAGAAAATTTCATGAACTTATTTTAGTGTATTAATAGCTAAACATCAAGGTTGGTTTGGATTTCTCTTGTTTTTCTACTATTGAGTCCTTATTCTCTTCCTTAATCCCAACCACAATAACAAATCATATTTAGTCATTATTTCTCATTAGTCATCTTTGATTCACTATTTCTCAGCCTTTTCTTGGTTTTCATGGCAATTTTAAGAATTATCAGGCAGGTATTTCGTAGAATTCCCCTCAATTTGAAGTTATGGGAGTGCGTGATTAGGTAGGAATTAAAGCTTCTTAAATGAATACTCTTGGCAGAGTTCCCTTCCTTCCTATTCTATCAGGGTTACATAATACCCCTGTGACTCACTGTTCAAGGAGTTCAACTTGGATCTCTGGTTGTTTAGCCAGACTTGGGCTCCTCTGTGGCATTATTATCCTTCACTTCCTGCTCTGTTTCCTAAGCATGAGTCATCTAAAGCAGAGTCAATAGGACATCCATGCTTTGGAGTTTGTAGTTTATGAATGTGGTGTGACTCTTGCATTGTATGATACATGTGTGTCACTAACCTTCTGTAGACAGAGGATATGTCCTGTGTGATTTTGGTCATTTGATGTTTTCAACACTGTCTTGATGACCCAAGACACAGCCTATTTAGACACATGTTCTTTCTGAGACTGAAAAGGAGCACATATATTTTTGCATTGCTTGGAAGAAGTACAACACATGTCCACACACAGTTACACACTGATATACACAAATACGCAGACACACAGAGACAGACACAGAGAGAGAGAGAGAGAGAGAGAGAGAGAGAGAGAGAGAGAGAGAGAGAGAGAGCGCGTTTGTCCCATTGAGGTTTTGTAGAATTTCATGAATCTGCAGTTGGACAGACCTCATTCATTTCAAAGGTTACTTTACTAATATATCTATGAATGCTTCATTTACTTTGTTTTTCCTACCCTCTCCTTTGGCAACTTCAGTTACACACACAGTAGGAACTTTAACTGAGTTTGATGTGCACGTTTTGCTCCTTTCTATATTTCCCAACCTATTTCCTCTCTGCCCTTAGGACATAGCATCACCCCTTGCCTCCTCAGCGCCCTAATTCTCCCTCCCATTGTCACACTCACAGCTAAGCACATTTCTTGACATTTTAATCCTTTTTGCTATGCATTTTCCATTTTGCATGCTTCTGTAGATTCTAATTTTCTCATGACAGTCTCTGTTTTCCATGTACATTCTTTAATGTATTGATTACATTTGGTTTAAAGCTTCAGTGGCACACACAGAGGAACTGGAATGATGCAGAGAAGAGTACTGTGGCCGCAGCACAGGCACACATGCGACCTCACCAAGCAGTCCACGTCTGAAGACAGAAAGGCTCGCACAGGCAAGGAGCAGGAGTATGTGGGACACCAGAGGCAGAGGGAGAGCCATTGCAAGGGAAGGCTCATGGCAACCCATTCAGACTTAATCCACAACTCACAACCCAGTCAGAAATAATAATTACAGGGACAGTGGAATATATATAAAATGGAAGGGGAGAGAGTACTAGAAGGGAAAGGATTAAGCAGGGCTGGGCCAGGGAATGGGTGAGAGAAAAAGGTCATCGATCGAGTAATCAGAACCAAAAATGTATGGCGAAGATGGGTGCTTACACACCAGCTAGTAAGCTAACTTCAAATATAACCATAAAAAGAAAGTAAACAGAGTTCAAATAAAATTATTCTATATGGGTAAACAATGCCACTCCCAAAGGGCATGGGTTAATTAATTGACATGGAGTCTGGAAAGTCCCAGGGGTCTCTAGAGAAACATAGGGTACTTGGTATTGGTCCTGGTTTCCCACCATAATCTCATGATAAGGCCTTATTGGTAAAGGCAGCACACACTTCGACTGTAGGACGTAGATATATCATTCTCAAACCAGAAAGAAAGTTCGTCCCTAGTGACTAGCTTTCCTCGTTCTGGACAGTGCTATGCGGGCTGCTGGGAGCAACAACAGTGGTCTTAGGATCCAGCGCTGGGGCCTGCATGCTGCTATATCTAGCTGCCACACAAGTATGCCTGCTAATGTAATGGTATGACTACTAGGGATAGATAACCCTCTCTGGATTTGAGGCCAGCTCCACAGGAGGAACTTTCATGGCTAGACTATAATCCTAGGCAAAAGCTAATGGCTACAGATGCTAGGGTAGAACATGCTATTATTATTTTGCTCAATGGTCAAATCCCCGTGTGCATATTTGTATTTATACCCATAGACCTGGGCTACTCCAAACTTTGGTCAGAAAAGCTTCTTTGGCAATGGGCAGTAGTCAACAGAGAGGTGCAGAACTGTCAAAGCACTAAGGATGAGAACTGAGTGCTCAGTCCCAAACAGGACATGTTTCCCAGCCCCTCTCCCTGACAAGGGCTCCAGGAACATTAAAGAGAAGGAGAAGGAAGAACAAATCAGCCATAGAATGGGGAAGCAGGCCAGGAAAGGCTGGCCTCTGAACATGGTGTGGTGCCACAGTCAGGACCTCATAGCCGTTGCAGTTGCCTGCGTAAGACCTACGTAAGATCATGTCAGCTAAAATGCCAGCATAGGTGGAGGAAATGACCTCCAGACCCCATCCCTGTCGAGAAACTAATGGCTGTTGATAGTTTCTAGGGGGAAAAGAATCAATCTTTTTTGAATATGTGACCACATTAAGAACCCCATGTTTAGCTGGTGTTCCCACACCCTTGCACTCTGGGTAGCACTAGATTTATCAGAGATATGAAGTTGGGAACAGTGAATCGGGGGACATGAGGGAGTTTGAGAGAGAAAGTGGTGGTTACATGTGATCATATTTTGTAGCATGCATATATATAATTTTCAAGAATAAAATATTCAAAAATCTAACCCACATTGCTGATTTTTTCCCCTTTTGGTTTCTATCATTTGCCCCTCCCTGTGTCCTCACATAGTTGAAAATTTTAATTGGATGGTGACAAAAATGTAAAAAACACACAATTGCAGATACTCCAGAAGTTACTACGTTGTTATTTTCTTCTGCTTAACAGATGGGAAATTCTAGTCCAGTCAGAAGCTTAAATAATTGAAGGACATCTATCACCAGCAAAAGTTGGGAAGAAGTCTCATTCTAAAGGCTACAAACTGTCAAGTCAGCGTACACAACTTTGACCCCAGCACTCAGCAGAGGGAGCAGGAGAACCGGCCCAAGTTTGAGGCAAGCACGCCTGAGCTACATAGCAAGACTCTTGGAGGAAGAAATGCCCAGGGAATTTTCGGTGACTTTTGCCTTTCTGTAAATGATAGTGTAGTCTCCTCCACCCTGTGAGGTTTCTAAAATCACCACCCTTTTTTTTTTTTTTTTTTTTTTTTTTTTTTTTTTTTTTTTTTTGTCCTTTGAATAACTGCAGTTTGTTTTGCTGACCCTTCTCTCATTGCCTGGTCTCAGTGGTTTTTCTAGATAGCACAAGCCTTCTTAACTCTGTAAGTTTTGCCCTTGTAACTCTTGTATTTTGCATGCCTGTAAAACTGGCACTCAGTCATGCTGCCTGCTTGAGTTACAGCCTGTTCACCTTGGATCCCAGCTGCAGTGGCCTCTCTGTGCCTTCCTGACTTAACCTGGGAAAACAATTTGATAGGCAGTCACTTTCAAGAAGGGTCTATGTTTTCACTTCCCTTTCAGATGAATCCATACTGTTAACCACGCAGCTCTAAGTAGATAGAGTTCTCCCCTCGAGACTCCATCCTGTAGCCCCAGCACAACGTCCTTCGCTTCTCTTTAAAGTCAGTAGTCTTTCTAGACATGGCAGGCGCTTTGTCCATAAGAGCCTTTCCTACAACTTCAAATGCTCCCATGATCCTTTCTTTATCAAACTTCAAACTTTCCCCATCTTTCAGCTTCTCCTCACTGTCAATACAATTGAGAGCACTGAGCAGCAACCATGCCAAAGCCTAAATGCTATAGTCTTGAAATTCCCTTTGGTACACAACTTAATCCATGACTTTTTAGTTCAGCCTCACTCAGATTTAAGGACACGAGCAGGATATAGTCAGATTCTTTGCCAAAATATCATACATTGGCTCTAAACATTTCTCTGAAAACCAGTTCAAAAGCCTTAAGAACCACGTGGTCAAGTTTCTCATAGCAACAGCAATTAATGCACTTCTTGCTACCAATTTTCTTTCATTGTAACCAATACTTTGCAGAAGCAACATAAGGTAAAAAGAATTTGTTTGGGATCATGGTTTGAGGGGACACAGTCCGTTATTGTGGAGAAGGCGTGGTGGGAAGCAACTCTACGGAAGCCGAGTGTGCAGACAGGGATCTTCACATACCAGCAACACAGTATGTAGAGGATAAACCAGAAGTATGGGAAGAGGCCCCAAGCGCTGCTTCTAGCAACCCACTTACTCTGGATAGACCTCCAACTTACCACTAATTCCGTATCTCCCAATACAATAGTACCAATATTAATATCTTAGTTACTTTTCCTGTTGCTGTGATAAAATGCCCTGACAAAAACAACTTAAAGGAAAAATAATTTATTCTGTTTTACAGTGCACTGAATAGTTTTATGTTAACTTGGCACTAGCTAAAGTCATCTGAGAGGAAGGAACCTAAAAATACCTCCATAAAGTTGGTTTATAGACAAGCCTGGAAGGCATTGTCTCAATTAGTGATTGATTGGGGAAGGCCCAGCCCATTGTGAGGGGTGCCATTCCTAGGCTGTGTCCTGGGTTCTATAAGCAAGCAGGCTGCTGAGTAAGCCGCGAGGACAAAGCCAGTAAGCAGCTCATCCCCATGGCCTCTGCTTCAGTGTCTGCCTCCAGATTCCTGCCCTGCTTGAGTTCTTGTCCTGACTTCATTGATGATGAACAGTGATAAGGAAGTGTAAGCCAAATAAACCCTTTACTCCCCAACTTGCTTTTGGGTCATGCTGTTTCCTCACAGCAATAGAAACCCTAACTAAGAAACGCAGTTTGAGGTACAGAGTTCATTGTGGTGGGGAAGTGAAGGCATCAGGAACTAGAAACAGCTGGCCATGTTGCATCCATAATCAGGAAGCAGAGAATAAATGCGTGTGCTCAGCTCGAGTTCTCTTTCCCATACAGTACAGAGCCTACTCTAGAGAATGGCCCTACCCAGACTGTATGGGTCTTCCCATATAAAGTAGCCTAACTGGGATAGTCCTATCAGCCCAGTCCAGAGGCTGGTCTTCCAGCCTATATTTTGTCAAGCTGACAGTTTAGATTAACCATTACACTAGTAACTGAACACAGGTTCAAACACATGAGCCTATGATTTTGCATACATGTGGGGATCAGTGGATGGATGGATAGATAGATAGATAGATAGATAGATAGATAGATAGATAGATAGATAGATAGATAGATAGATGGATGGATGGATGGATGGATGGATGGATGGATGGATGGATGGATGGATGGATGGATAGATAGATAGGCAGGCAGGCAGGCAGGCAGGCAGGCAGGCAGGCAGACAGACAGACAGACAGACAGACAGACAGACAGACAGATCGATCAATCCCCTATACTTACTTTAAGGTGACCTAAATAATATCACCTCATATCTTCCAGTTCAATATCATTTCCCCTCTATGATACCTTTTCGCAAATTCTTCCCAGTCCTATAAAAATTATGTGTCTATCTTCAAATACTTATCTTGGGATAAAATGATTTTTCAATTCTTTTATTCTAAAACATAAAGGGCAGCATGTCTCTTTCACCTGAACTTCATGAAGTAGCCATTTATATTTTTATTCACTAAGCATTTACTAGAATGCCTATTAGGTAGCCCCCTAAGGACTAGGAGATGCAGATGGTTCATTAGGATTCTTTGTTTATTTCAACTGGAAGAATTTACAGAGTTCATGATTTATTAGGTTGCTGTAGCAAACACATCTGGTGCCCTGAGTCACATACATCCACCCTTTAGTCTGATGTTAACCAGGTTGAAATAGATAATGCAGAGTAATGCTGCCCATTTAAGAACCTTTCTGTCATTCACACTGGGGGCTTTTTCTGCCCTCTCTCTGTCTTGAATGCTGACAGTAAAAACCCATAGAAAGAATAGGAGATAATCTTGACCAATGGACAAGAGTTCCTTCTGAACCACTGTGTAATTTTAAAGGGCATTGCATGATCCAATAGGAATAAGCCCTGCTGGCCAAAGCCTAAAAATAATCCCTTTCTCTTTCTTTCTCCCCACCCTACCTCTGCTCTCTCCTTTTTTTTTTCTCTCTCCTACTCCCTTTCTATCATCTCCTTTACATCCCTAAGACTACCTTTTAAAGGAATTTATATGACACCCAAACATGAAATTCTTGAATTTATAATTTACCCTTCTTTTAAGTCTTCTCATGTCCAGCTTCAAATAGGTAGCTACTCCTTAAGTCCCTGTTTCTATGGCTATCTCCCTAGAGCATAAGACAATTAACCAGTAAATGTGTTCTATTACAATGCCATCTAGTGGCAAGGATGAATCACAGCTAATAGCATCTGTGTGACCATGATACAGCTATGAAATGGAAACTGGTGGTTTTACATGACATTGGATAGACAGGGGCACTGAAGAACAGACAGTCTGTCCACAGTCCTACTGAAGGTCAAAAAGCTAAATGTTTGTGGGAGGATATTAAAAAGATGGGATGATTTTATGATATGTAGGTAACACATGCAAAGATAAAGATAATCAAATCTCACACATGAGGAAGCAAAAGCTATCCACAAACAAAACAAGGTCAGGTAGAACTTTACCTCTATGTTTCCATTTAACCAAGCAGAAGGCCATATTAACCACACAAAGTTGGTTGTCACAATACACAAATCTGCCTCCAACAGTCAATGCTAAAGAGATCTCTGTATAGAACAACAAAAAAAAAAGATTCATAGCATGCAAAGGTAGCATCTAATGAGTGTGTTTTATGTCCTGGCTTGGTTCTAAGTGCTTTATCCGTAAGTGTTGATCTCATTCAGGTCTCACAACAGCCTTATAATATGAGTTTTACTGATGTCTTATGACTAATGGCTTCATCTTTTCAGATAGAATAAAAGGAGATATAAAAAAGTTCCTCAAGTTCCTGAGGTCATAAACATGGTGAAGAGCAGAAAGCAATCAGGTGGGACTCTGTTTGCACACAAAGTCTACTCCTTCACACAGCTTATGACTCAGGCAGCATTGGAAGTCATGATGAGAGTTATCTATGAGGATCCCTTCATTCTGAAATGGGTGCGGACACAGTCATGTTGATACATTGCCTCAGGTCACCTAGAAATGGACTGCTGAAATTAAGATTTTTGCTCACTGGACTCTCCTCAAAACATGGATTCTTTCTCATGACAGACTTCTTCTAGCAATTAATTTATATCCTCAAGCAAATGATCTGTTTGCATTATCTTAGCTTTATGTGACTGAAAATGCTATTATTAGACAAAATAATCTATAGAACTATGAGAAAACTTTACTCCAGAAACTTAACTCAACACCATCTTCTGGCAGTAAGTTTTGAGGTTCAATCAAGTTGGGGTACACTAGAAATGGTCAGTGAGGTTCAGTCAAGTTGAGCTGTATTAGAAGTGGTCAGCGTATGCTGAGCTCTAAGCTCATCCTTACACAAGACTCAGGGATGAGATGGATTGACTATCATGGTGTGTTTGAACCTCATCATGAAAAGAAAGTATCTCTCAGGCAGAAGAAAAGGCCTTCAGGATTCTGCTGCACACTCACCAGCTCAACCTTTGACAGTCTATTTAGCCTGTCTGAGAGTCTGTTCTACAGTGTTCGGTCAATGGGAAGAAACAAAACCAACCTCACAAAACAGTGGTAAAGATTTATCCACATACTCAAGAGCAATATGTTATACATAGTGAAACTTCTGAGTTTTTTAGATTATTTTTTCTTTCCTTGTTTCAAAAGGAATTTTGATGTTGTTTCTGGAGATGATCTCAGAAGTGTCATCTCTCCTTCACTTTCCTCTAGCCCTGGGAAGAAAAACTTTTACAGCTAGTTGAACACCTACCTCATGGCACTTCAGAAGGGAACACTTCAGAAAGAGCGAGGCTTGCCAGTAGGGACTCGTGTAGCACAGCCAACAGCTTACAAATGCAAATGCTGTCTGATCTAGCAATCTACCTATGGGAAATTATCCTACGGATGTGTATTACAAGACTATGCATTGCAACAATAATTTCCATAAGAAAAGATCTTTTAAGATCTAAATGTCCATCAATAGAGGTTTCGTTATTTAAATTATGATACATGAAACTCTATATAGCAAGAAAATACACAGCTAGAAAAAAAATCCCAGGGCATATTTTTGAGTGGAAAAAGCAGAGAACAGAACATTTTTGTATGATATGCTACCATTGTATAAAAGAAAAGAAACAAATATATGTTAATATTTGTTTATTATGTTAAAAAAATAACTGGAAAGATACTCAAAGAATGAGAAGCTCTAGTGGGTATAGTGAGGGAAAACTGGATCCAAGAATAAAATTGGTAAAAAGGAGATTCCTATTCTATCTTTTCTTAAAGGCTTTAGTCTTTTTTTTTATTAAATATTTGCTTTATTTACATTTCAAATGGTATCCCCATTCCTCATTACCTCTATGAAAACTCCCTATCCCATTCCTCTTTCCCCCTATTCATCCCCCCCAATTTCCTGACTTGCATTCCCATATTCTGGGGAATCAAGCCTTCCCAGAACCAATGGCCTCGCCTCTCATTGATGTCTGAAATGGCCATCTTCTACTGCATAAATAGCTGGAGCCATGGGTCCCTCCATGTGTACCTATTCTATCTTATTTTTCAAAAGGTGGCAAGGTCCAGAGAGTCGGCTCAGCTAATAGTGACTTTTTTTTGTACAAGACTGTTGACCTAAGTTCAATCTCTGAGCCCACAATGGAAGGAGATTACTGGTTGTGGAAAGTTACCTCCTGACCTCCATGTATCTATGTGTATGTACTGTGGCATATGCACTCCCCCACACATCATGCATATGCACACAGAGTAATAATACATTTAAAGACAATAGTGGCAAATTTTTCAAATAACTAAGTAGCCCTACTCCACATTATGGAGTTTTAGGTGAAGTAAACAGAAGAAAGTGATTTGAATTCCTGCATTCACATTTCCGCTTCCTGCTGTGGTGAAACCGACTGAATTTTCATCTGACCTATAGAAGGAAGGTAGAAAAAAATGAAGCTGTAGATTTGAGGAGCCTTAGATAACTGTGAACAGCATTCAATAGGCTATTCATGTAGGAGTTTGGGAGACCACAATGTCAGGAAAAGTGCAGATGGTGGTAGCTTGATCACAGGTTAGAGAAACACAAAAGCTGAATTGGGCAAGATTCTACTATCCTAATGAAGAATTTTACTCCATTCTGCTCAAGGCCTGAGAACTTGCAGTGAGGCTAGACGGAAAATAGGGGGCTTACTTCTGTGGCAGTAGAAGTCTCAAGATGACATTGTGCTCAGGTTATGCCACGCCTTCTGCTCACTATTCTCATGCATATCTACAATGAGAAAGGGTTTTTTAGTACAACGAAAAGACATGAAAATGGCAAGGAGAGGGAAAGAAGCTTGACACTGCAAACAAGCACACTGCAAAAAAAAAAAAAAATGTCTATAGTTGTTAAGGTGATTCAAGCCCATGAAGTCATAAAGGCTCACATTTTTCACTGGAGCAATAGGAAAGCCCAGAGGGCAAGAACTCACTCATTGAGTTCCCCATTGTATGAACAGCAAACTCATTTAAAAGAGGGGAGCCTGGGTTGATAATGCCATTGAAGGAATTACCCCACTCTAGCAAAAGTTTAACAAAGTGTTCTCTCAGGTTCAACCCTAAAAGCATACAGAAGACACAGCAACTCTGTGATCCATGTCTGTCAAGGGTGTCCAGCCTTTTGACACTGTGGAATGACCTTGTGACCTGCCAATGTGTTGTGACTCCTTCGGAGGTATTGTGGGTTTAAACTGCCTGAACTCCTGATGTCTTGGTTTGTCATCCAAATCCAGTCAGGACACAGACAACAATATTGCATTTTATATCCTCTTGGCAACATAGGAAAGGCCTAAGTATAGACACATACAATATTTTAGTTTACTTCATTTGTTTTGGATTGTTTTTTAATATGAACTAGGATAAGGAATATTAGTCACTAACTCCAGAGTAGAGAGTGCAGGGATAATCATTGCCTGCCTGAACAGGTATTAATTATCTATGTCTGTGGCACCAGGTGGAGACCTCAACAGACAGATATTATACAGGCATTAGTAAAATATGTCTGTGGCTCTGAGCAGAGAGCCAACTGGAAAGACGATATAGATGGTTTAACCAGCCACAGGAAGCTCATATTCTGTTAATGTGGGCTCTGCGGGAATTTTGAGTCTTTTCCTGCTTGGCAAGGTAGGAAAGGCCTAGCATAGGCACACACAGTATCTTAGTCTATACTTCATTTGTTTTGGAGTGTCTTAAAATGGGGGGTGATGGATGTTTTTGGATGTCTTTTAAAATTGGTGTGATGTTGAGTTTTGTGGTTATATTATTCCTCTGGGAGAGAGGTCAAAATAAAGGTTTTTCTGGTTACCTGCTCAAGGATATGCTGATCTGAGAAAAGGTTTTGCCTTTGTGTTTTTAGAAAAGGTGATTAGTGGGGCTGGAGAGATGGCTCAGCAGGTAAGAGCACCTACTGCTCTTCCAACAGTCCTGAGTTCAAATCCCAGCACCCACATGGTGGCTCACAACCATCCCTAAAGAGATCTGACGCCCTCTTCTGGTGTGTCTGAAGACAGCCACAGTGTACTTATGTATAATAAATAAATAAATATTAAAAAAAAAGAAAGAAAAGGTGATTAGTGTTTATACACCTTCCAGCGTAATATGGATCAGATGTGATAGAGGGAGACCTCCTAAAGAACTAGATTCCAAAGATCAAACAAAAAAGTTGTCTTAATGATACTAAAATTTTGTTTTGAGATTTGTATATTGCAGAATATAGAGCCTTGGTAAGTCTCCTTGTTAGACATGCTGAACTGACCTAGCTGAAACCTTGATGTCTTGGTTTTTCATCCAGATCCAGTCAGGACACAGACAACAGAGACTAACGTTTACTGTTATTTATACACTTGTTGTTGAGACTAGTCTGTTCCTGACAGCTTGTCTGTCTTGTATTCAAAGAAGAAATTGAGTATCTACGACTTACTCCAGCTGTGGCAAGACAGCCACTAGGCAAGAATTGCCTCTTTTCATCTACAGACATAATACTGTCCAAAGAAAGGACACAAATACAAGCTTAGGACAGCTTAAATCTGCCAAGAAAGAATAGGCTAGTTCTTAATATTCCTGTATCTCTAAGGTCTATTGGAGGATCCTGGTCAGAAGACTGAAGATTAATGCTCCAAAGTTTCGAAGTAAGGGACTGTCCAAGTGATCAGCAGTCTCTTTAAATTGGCTAGGTTTTGGAAGCTGTGTTAGCCTTCCTTATATTTTCAATTAATATCAGTCGTTCTTGGATTTCTGACAGGGTTGAAGACTGGTAGTCTCATAGCCAACCCAAGCTGCTTAGCATAGGAAAAGATGATATAGATTTAAAAGGATGGTTTTCAGATGGCTTTACAATCTAAAGCCAAGGCATGAGTCAGGTGTAGAATGATAAGTTTTTAAATTTAGGATAGATGACAATGTTCTGTCTTAATGACAAAATTGATGGACTGGGGGTTAGGTTTATCTATACTTTATTTTTTTTTTTTTT
>BDUI01000003.1:1584440-1597660 GCA_002335545.1 Apodemus speciosus | reverse complement strand
GTATCCTTATTGCATGCTGGGGAGTCTTCTGGATATATGCCCAGGAGTGGTATGGCTGGGTCCTCCGGAAGTATTGTGTCCAGTTTTCTGAGGAACCGCCAGACTGATTTCCAGAGTGGCTGTACCAGCTTGCAGTCCCACCAGCAGTGTAGGAGTGTTCCTCTTTAAAAGTTTAACACTGAGCGAGTGCAGCTTAGTGGTGTGGCACAAACTTAGCATACATTCAAAACCTTGGGTCCAGTCAATGGAGACAAAAAAATTAAACATATATGCTCACAAATTGAACATCATTGGATGAGCCTTTACTGATGGACTGTCCCATGTACTCTAAGGCTCAGCACTGATAGTGGCCTCTAACTGGGTGCCAGGCACAATGATGATAAATGTCAAATGTCCCATAAGAGAAAAAAATTACTTTGAGCTTAAGAACCTGTGCACTCTGTGATCTAACCATTGCACAGCCAGCTAGGAGAACAAAACCATATCCAAAGAGAGATGCTTTGCACTGACTGTACATGCTAACAGATTCATAGTGCCAAGCCCTGATATCCAAGATGGAGAAATTAAGAGGTAGGGCATTTGGGTCATATCATAATGAATGGCATTAAGTGCCTTTATTAAAAAGGGGAGGGGGATCCCAAAGAGCTAGACACAGTGGCACACACCTTTAATCTCAGCACTTTGAAGGCAGAAACAGGTTGATCTCTGTGAGTTCAGTGCCAGCCTGTTCTACACAGGTAGTTCCTCTCAAGGATACTTAGTGAGACCCTATCTGTGATAATGAAAACCCCAGGGATCTCTCTTGCCATTATTCCAGCACATTAAGAATATATGACCATGTCTGAAGTACACAACTTAGAACAGAGCCCTCACCAGATGCCACCCTGATCCTGGACTCCCAGCCTCCAAACCAGAAAAAATAATACTTGTTGTTTTAGCCACTCTGTTTATTGTATGTTTTCATTACAGCCATAACTAAGATAGGCTTGTGCTCAGACATCTCTATGAGTTGTATTCTCAAAAACTAAAAATGTTTTTGTTTTTGTTTTGTTTGTTTGCTTATTTTTGTTTTGCCTAAAGGTGGAGCCTAAATTTCCCTGAAACAATAGCTCAGTCATCACCAATATTTCTGTGTCAGGATGTGAGAACATGTCTCATCACAAGAGATGGACATCAGAGATGGGCATACATGCACAAATAGCCTTTAATGAATCACCTCCATCTTTCATTACTGCTCTCCATTACTGCCAGGCCATTTCTCTACAACACTGATCCTAGGCCATCAATCCCCTTCACTGTCTCAGTCAGATTCCCAGACTTCATACTTCATTCCCACGTGTGTGTATGTGTGTGTGTGTACATACACACACATGCATATATATACACATATACATACATATATACATATATAAAATTGGATATTTTCTTTATTTACATTTGAAATGTTTCCAGGTTTCCCCACCTCCCAGAAACCCCATATCCCATTCCCCCTACCCCTGCTTCTATGAGAGTGTTCCTTGGCTGAAGAGATGGCTCAGCAGTTAAGAGCACTGACTACTCCTCCAGAGGTCATGAGTTCAATTTCCATCAGTCTCATGGTGGCAAAAAACAAACAAACAAACAAAACAACAACAACAACAACAAATGCCTGACTCTAGAAGTGTTGCAGGTGTGGCTGCTGTGTCATATGTGCCATAGTAGGTGGCAGAGATATGTCTACATTCAGTGTTCTTAACTATGAACATCTGAATGATTAGCAGCTTAACATTTCCTGAAGAAAGCGAGCCTGAGATGATCACCAGACATGCAGAGACCCCAAGGGCCACTAAGAAGAGCAAATAAATGGTGGAAAAATGGAAAATAAAAAGAAACAGAAGTATGTGGACACAATGAAGAGAAGCAGAAATGGAGACTGAAGGGTAGTGAGGAACAATATTATGTGAGAAGCTGGTGATGCCACCTGGGACCATGGTTAGATCCTGGCCTCTGCTGCCTCCCAGGGTCACATCTGGGTCCATGGTCCTGCTACAGCAGAGGGCTGTTACCACCAAAGGCTAAGCAAACATCCCTGGCCTAGGCTGCCACCTGGGGACATGTTGATATCTAAGGGCTGTGTGGGACTGGCTCCACCCTTCACCTGGGCATCTTGAGATGGAAGCATGAGAGCAGGAGAGCTGGCCTTACCCCTTGTCAGCTCTGGAAAGTGGCCCAGAACATTGCAGGAGTTGTAGGTGAGCCAGCCGCTAAGGATATAAGCATAAGAGACCTAGCCCTGCCACTCATTTCCCATGCAATGGCAAGGACAGGAGAGCAATAGCCTCTTCCTCCTGCTCCTCTTCCTCCTCCTCCTCCTCCTCCTCCTTCTCCTCTTCCTCCTCCTCCTCTTCCTCCTCTCCCTCCTCTTCCTCTTCTTCCTCCTCCTCCTTGTCCTCCTCCTTGTCCTCCTCCTCCCTCACTCTTTACCACCTGTGGCAGGCAGGAGACCTGGTCTAGGGTCATGAGAGCAGGAGAGCTGTCCCTGCCCCTCACCAGCTGTAGCACTTGGTACAGCAAACCCTATACTGCACCTGGGCAAGACAGTAGAGCTGACCCTGATATCAGGGACTTGGGTGAGCTGGTCCTGAAGGCATGAGCATGGAGGAACTACACCTCTTTCTTGTCTGCTAAATGATGACATGGGGAGAGGGAGAGGACCACTCCCTCCTCTTGCCCTTTGCCACCAATGACAGACAAAAGAGCTGGCCCCAAGGTCATCATAGTGGAAGTCCTGCCACTCACCTGCTGTAGCATTCAGGAGAGTAGGCCCTGTATCTCACCTAGTCAGCAACACTCAGGAGAGCAAGCTGTGCACCTTGCTTGGGAAGCACAGTAAAGCTGGCCCTGGGTGACAGGGTTGTGGATGAGCCAGCCTAGAGGGCATGACTGTGGTAGAGGTGGCCTTGACTCTTTTCTGCTGGGTGGTAGCTCAGGTGAGGGAGAGATGCCATCTCCGTATCCCTCGCTATATATGGCAGGAAGGAGAGCTTGCCCTAGTGTCATGAGAGTGAGAGAATTGGCCATGTCGCTCACCAGCTACCACTCTCAGAAAAGCAGGTCCTGCAGCTCACCTGGGTGGTGGTAAAGCTGGCCCTGGTTGTGGGAGTTGTGGTAACCACCACTACCCCAGGTCATGGGTCTGGAAGAGCCAGTGGGCTGACCAGCTCAGATACCTCTCAGGCCCAGATCCATGGCTTTGAATTGGCCCACCCCAACATCTACCTGATGAACTGTGGGAGTGCATGCAGAGTCCAGACCAAAATTATAGGATCTCCATGATATAAGACAATAGGTTATCCTAGAGGAGTCCCAGTGAGGATCCATTAGAAGCCAGAGGCCTCAAACCAGACCAACTAATCATTGCAATGAACATTTACAAGTAAAGAAGTGTAGACAAAAGGGTGTACTATAGGAAATACTGGGACACACTTCAGCTTCCACAATCTTTTTTCTCTGTTAGGGGTAGATTGCAAGGGTGGAAGGTGAATGCAAGGGGAGGCTCAGATGGAGGGATTGGGGTACAGGACATGAAATTGACAAAGGACCAAAAACTTTTTTTTTAAATGTTCTGTTCCCCCTTCAAATGGCATTTCAGTACCAATTATGTAAGTATGCCATGGTTAGAATATACATAATAAAAAACCGAAAAACATAGAAATAATGGAAAAATACAAATTCCCTCAAAAGGCAGATAATTGAACAAGTTGTAGTGAATTGTTTGATGCAATGTATTAATTAGTATATCTTCTCTGTTCTCACCCATCACCCTACATAACCCTGAACTTTCCTTGGGAAGAGAGACAAGCACCATAGGCCCAGTGTTATGGTAGCTCCTAGAACACAGTAGACACAAGTACTGAACTGAATGAATTGTTAACTTTCAATCAGTCTCATGATGTTAGTTAATCCCTCTGTCTCTGTGATTTATGTCTTCTCTCCTCCCTCTGCCTAGAGCGTTGTGGTTCTCAAATAGTACCTACCACGGGTAGTCCATGAAGTCAAGAGAATTTTTGTCCTAACATTAGGATATTTGGGTTGCTTGATTTTTTTCCCCACTGTACAGGCATTGCCACTGGTGGTCCTGCAGCAAAGATGACAGAAGACATTTTTTTTAAATGTCCAACATTATGTTTTTACTCAAAGAGTATAAAACCATGCTGTGATAATGGCTCTGTCAATAAAGTTCTTACCATGTAAACATAAGGCCTTGACTCCAGAACCCAAGAGGAAAAGCTAGGCCCAGGGATGGAGAGGTGGCTGGATATTAAGAGCAATCTCTCCTCTTGCAGAGAACCCATGTTTGGTTCCCCACACCCACATCAGGCAGCGTATAACTACGTTCAACCTCGCCTCCATGCATGCATGGGTTGTACTCACATACATTCACAAAGACACATAATTAAAACTAAACCTTTTTGTCAAATTTAGACATGGCCATGATGTCAGCACTAGGAAGAAAGAGGTAAGAGGTTCCCTGGGCCTTGCTGTACAGCCAGTCTAGCCAAATTGCTGGGCTCCAGGTTCAGTGAATGACCTGTCTCAAAAAAGAAAGCAAAGAAGCAGAGGTTGAAGACAGCAACCATTGGCCTCTGGCCTGCTTCTGCATGCCCATGCGCACACACATGAACAAGCACATACACAAAAAGAACCAAAGATCAGTTGTATTCACTCTTAACCCCTGAATAGATAGGACAGTAACATTCTTTGTGACAAAAGGGGAAATGCACCCACAACCCTGGATGTGGCCTAGAAGAGCTCAATGGTCACAGAAGGACCAGAGGTATGGGCTAAGCTGAACAGCATGCTGGAGGAGCTGGCTACCTCATGAAGTAGAGGTGGGCGCTTGGTGCTGGCAGACCTTGACTGATAACAATACTTATGTGGGTTTTAATGCTGAAGACTGAACCCAGGGTCTGTGTACACTACACATGCACTATTCTACTTGTGATATCCCTAGGATACAATGTTCTTTAAAATGACCACTGAGAAACCACTTATAATCCCCATTTCCAGGGGATCCACTGCCTTCTGGCCTTGGAGGAGCCGGACACACATATGGTGCCCATACATACATGCAAGCAAGACAACACTCATACCGTAAAATAAAATAAATAAATCTAAAAATATTAACACAATGAGTCTACCTGTTCATAATAACCAACAGTGTGTGTTGCCTAGCTTCTCATAATTTACTTGATCTTTAGAGAAAGGTTACATTAACTTTGATGGTTTTACTCTTTTAGTATGAGATGAAATAATTAATGTGTTTTTTTTTCATTTTAATTTTGAAATCAGCAATTAGAGACAAATGTATCTCAAGTAAATAAAAGCTCTTTGGGAGCCTCGCTTTTTTTCTTTATAATAATACAATAACACATATATAGAATAAAATGGACTCTTTTAGTCCATTTTAGGTGTGTAATTCAGTGTAATCACTGTGTTGACAAGTACCATCAGAACACATTTGTGGAACTTTTAGATTTCCCAAACAGAAGTTCAACTAATCACTTTCCTGCATTTAGCCTCTGGGAATCTGTAATCCACATCCTGCCATGACTCTAGGTAGAATCTCACATTTGTTTTTGTTTTGTTTTTGTTTGTAGCTGACATCTTTCACTTCCCGTCATATTTTTAAGACCAATCCATTGTCCAGGTTGAGTCAGAACCTCACCTTGTTCTTTTTAAAGACTGAATGACAATCTATTGTATGACGTCCTGTATTTTGTCTATCCAATCACTTGTTAATGGATGTTCAAGTAAATCTGGGTTTGCTATGCAAATATCTGAGCTTGTGGGTTTAATTGTTTGGACTGGAATTGCTGAGTCATTTATCAATTCTATGGAGTACATTTAATTGGTTTTGTTTTGTTTTGTTTTGTTTGAGTCAGGATCTCACTCATAGCCCAGGTTGTCTTCAAACTCACCATCCTGACACTTCGGTCCTCTAAATGTTAGGATTACAGTGTGAGTCACCCAAACTGGCTTATATGTTTTATTTTAGCAACTTTCACAGCGTAAATGAATCCATGACCAAAACCAAAGTTAGCAGTTGCTACTGTAGAGCATTCCAACTTTGTCAAGGTAACTCCTGCCTGTTTTTAAAAAAAAAAAAAAAAAAAAAAACCGAAGAGAGACAAAGGAGAAATATCGGACCCAGCTCCAGGTTGGGTCAGGAAAGCCCTCTAAATAATACATCCATATCTAATGGATGTTGACTTCTGCTTTTCCCTTCCTAAACTGAAGACCTCTGCAGGCAGGATTCAGATTTCTGCTGTCTAAATGCATATCCTCTGGACCACAACAGGACAGGAGGAATACTTGTGTATCTTCAAAGGAAATAAAAGATTGTTGTGTGGAATGCTCTATAGGAAGATTCATGAGCATTTAATGATATATCATTCTCCATGTCTATCACAGCTGCCTAGAAGACTGTGCTGAAAGGGGTTGGGGGTCATGTGGAGGCTTACAAGAGGAAGTGGAGAAGTTATTAACAACACAAGTGGTGTATGGAAGAGCTGCTTTTGCAGATCTGATAGTCCACACAGGGAATGTTATTACTTTTGTCTTCAAATCTCATTTGTAATACTTTACCCGAATAATCTGATTCCTCTTCTATAAGTAAACCACCTGTGAGCATGCTGCAGAATCCACTAGATTAAAAAACACATGTACAGATATTCCCCTTTCACTCTGCATTGGCACCCCTGGAGCCCACCCAGATCAGAAACTCCTTATGGAATTCTTTGTGGAGTTTTCACAAACACATCAATGCAATCTTATAATAATAGGAGGCAGTTAGATTTGAAATGACTCACAGTGCTTTCATCTAGGGACTCATTTCTTACCCAAGTAGCATTCACAGACAAATATATACAGCCCACATTCTCATTTCATTTCTAGTTTCATGCCTTTGGTTGTATTTATAAAAAGCTACATATTGTTCAAAAATGAAAACTATTCAAATATGTATTATTACATTATTTCTTCAATCTTCAGTGTACAAATGGACTGCTGTCTGATATCTGAGAAATTACAGGCTAAGATAAAAACTAATGTTGCCTCAGACGAAAGTCTAATAAGATACATTGGAACTGGGAAGTCTAGAATTGTGTTAACCTTCTTTTCAGAGAGGAAAAAAGGGAGTAGATACCAATAAATTAATCCACAAGTGTGGAAACAAGTGTTGTCATATCTCACTAAGCTGTGGACTGTGACTTCCAGCAAAGTTCCTTCATTAGTGCTGTTTAGATTTATTCAGACATTAAATGCCCTCAGAGAGTGTGCTATGTGCTTACCTTAATCTCACCCTGGAAGATAAATGAAAAACTGAAATTCATATTAAAATCTAAGTAAATGGAAGTTGTGAGAGGACCAAACTCACTCCATTTTAGAACAGGGCAGCCATGTTAGGCCTTAAGCTTCAATTTCCCAGGACAGCCCAGACTTCTCAGAAAAGCCACAGAAAAATGGCAGCTAATCAGCAACTGCCCCAACATCCAGCCAGGTACTTGCAACACATAAGGAAAACGGACCTATAAGGTAACCCTCTCTTCCTTGAGGTACAAACCAGTCAGAAGTACACAAATATCCCATACCATAAGCTCAACAAATCCTGATGAAGGTGATTAAACTGCAACTGGAAAGCCCCTAACTGGCTTTAAAGGGAGTCCATGACCTTCCCTCGTGGTAGTTACCATTTTGTATAGATGGTTACCCCCTCCATGCTGGCTGTTTCTGCAGAATAAACACTCTTTGCTTTTGCATACTGGGATCTTCTTTCAGTGATTCTCAGACCCTTACAGTTGTATGCTCTTGAAGAGGGTGAATGGGAACTGTAGGACGCCCTTCCCAAGCATGTGTGTGGAAAGAGATGATAAACAATGAACACCGTGGAAAGCAACATGTCAAGCAAGGTACAAACATTTCTTTACAGCACCTTTTCCTTTTCAAGAAAACACTCATGTGTATTATTTTCTTTTATCCTTCCTAAGAGCCTGTGAGGGAGGCAAGGCAGGTTTCATTATCTCCAAGATTTATATAACACTCTTATGACTACTACTCTAGAAAGTTGGTGAATGCAGAAGAAAATATTTGTATTACGGCTCTGCCTGGTGCCTCACAAGAAACGGAGAAACAAATTAAGACTGCTAATACTGTGCAGGAACACTCTCTTACCTTGGAAGTCAAACTTCCTTTATAAATATTTACCAAAAAAATAAATAAATATTTACCAGAAAAAAAATTAGCAATAAACATGTTTTTTCTATGTTCAAAATGAGGATTTTCACACAGGTGTTTTGACTTGCCAGGACAAGAGCTAAGTCTGAGTTGTGAGCCTAATGACTATTTCTAACATCAAAGGTATTGATAGAAATTCAGGTTGGGAGAGATGTTTTGTTTTTGGAGACAGAGCTTCATCTGTCTCAAACTCATTGGTATCAAACTCACTATGTAACCAAGGATAACCTTTAATTTCTGGACCTGATGCCCCTACCTCTTAGATACTTAGAACACAGCTGTGTACCACTGTATCCAGTATTCTAAAGTAGTAGGGATCATCCTGAATGCTTGGGAAGTAATCTAATAATTGAGAGAAATTTTTTCTTGACTCCTGTCTTAACTTCCAAATTTATCCTTCTCTCTGGCCTCTAAATCAAAAAACAAGAGAAGAAGAAAAATTTAAATGAGGCAAAAATGACAAGAGATGCCCCTGTGTATACTGAGAGTCTGTTTCTATTTCATTTAAAATTAACATATAATTAAGTCTATACTTTATTCAGAATAAAAATAAAGGTACCTAATAAATGTTAGCTATATTTGGTAAAGAAAAGAAAATTGTCTTTTAAAACATGAGTTTGACCTCTGTGTGTGCCCTTCTATTACGTGAATGTAATCATTCCTCCTGGGCAGGACCGAAGGTCAGCTATATTTATCAGGATAGACTATCTATTTGTTTTGACAATAATATTCTCTTGGCTACTTGTTGAGTGGAAATTGTTAATCATCTTAGCTACAATCTCTCACATGAGTATTTACTATTATATTTAACTTATTCCTGATTGTATATTTATAAATGTAATAATGTAATATGTGTGTGTATGTGTCGTGTGCATGTACTACACTGCTCATGTCAGAGAACAACTGGTATAGATGATTCTATCCATACTCTGTGGGTTCTAGAGGTTGAGTTTAGGTCATCAGGCTTGACAGCAAGCCCCTTTACTCACTGAGCCTCTTGCTTGCCCTCCTTTTTATTTTAGTAATTTCTGACATCTGTGGTATTCACACAACTAGGTCTGCATGATTCTTTCATTCTTGCACAGAGAATAAACACCTGAGAACAATGATCTTTCCTTTATCATAAGCTGTTTCCTCTAGCTCCCCTGAAATGCTCTCATGTCGATGGCCTGGGACTTCCTGGTGCCCATAACAAAGCACAGTCCAGTTCTGGTGCTCCTGGGTCTGTTTCTCATTGGACACAGTTGATCACTCATGGCTAATTCTCCTGAAATCAGAACTTTTCTTCTTCCTTTCTGCTGAGCCTTCTATGTCTCCAGATGCAGGAAGATTTCCAAAAGACTCTCATTAGAGTCTTTAAAACAAAGTGTTTTGACCTCTGATTTGTTCTTGATCATTATTTTTAGATATTCTTGCCGCTGGTGTATATATTCATTTCCTAGGGCTATCGTAACTGTATATCAGTGGGGTAGTCTAAGCAACAGAAATGTATTGTCTTCTCATGCTCGGGGCTAGGTGTCTAGATTGAAGGCTGATTTATAAATGTTTGCCGAGGCTGGTGCCTTCCTGAAGGTTGCGAGGGAGAATTTGCCCCATGCTTCTTCCCTTGCTTCTGGTTCTTGAATTCCAGACTTGTAGAATCACCGTTCCACCTCTGCCTTTGTTGCCCCTGGCATTCTCTATGTCTCTGTTTCTAGCATTCCCTGTCATGCTCTCAGTTTGACTACTGTTCTAACAGAGTACCCAAACTATGTAGCTTGAACAACAAATACTTGTTTCTCACAGTTTTGGGGGAACACACATCTCAGGTCACAGTGTCAACATTATAAGTTCTGATGAAGACCCTTTTCCAAGCTTCTGACAGACTTACATGTTCATATGGCATCCAAAGGACAAGAAAGCTCTCCAAAATTTGTTTTTAAAGGTACTGATTTTGATCATGGCTCCATTTCTTTCCAAAAGGAGAGGTAGACAGAAAACACACAAAAAAAATTCAAACACCACAGGATTTCTGACCAGATAAAGATTTGAATGTTTAGAAGAAAAGGATTTGGATATAAAATATTATAAATAAATATAAATAATTTCAAAATAATAAATTTAAAGAAATAAGGCATATAAAAATGAGAGACACAATAACATAGAGGTTTTGGAATTTATCTAATGCTCTTTTAAATGTTTCAAAGATAGGATAAAAAGAAAGAGAGATAAATGACCTAACTAAAACTGATGTATTATTGATCATGGCTTTTATCTTATTAACAATTTTCATTCTTACCTTAATAGTCATACTGGATTTCTATGTCTTCTCAAGGAAGAAGGCTTTAGAAAAACAAGAAAAGGAAAGGTATGACAAATAGACACAAGCCTTAGAAAGTTTACAAAAATTTATAAATAAGACTGAGTGAAATGCTAAGATATCAAAAAATGCTGTAGAACATTAAGCACAAGATACACACTTCTTTATGAATGGATTAAAAGAACTACAGGTATAGAAGCAAATACTCACAAATCAGTTGCGATTAAAAAATTGCGAGATATTAAAATACAAAGTGTTGTATCCTCCATCTTTGCCTGCGTCTAGCTCAGCTGCTCCCAGAGGCCAGAATGGAGGGGTAGAGCAGTTCTTGGTGGCCCCAGAAGGCAGGTGGTTGTGCCCAGCCTGGGGCTGCACAAGACACAGAGCCCTCTTGAAAAAATACAAAATGCCCATTGCTGTGTTTCTTTACAGCTTAGAATCCTATTACCTTCCTTGTTACCTAAAGAATGGCTTATCATGATTAGTTTAAAAGATTGCTTTTTCACAATCCCTTTACATATATATATAATAGAAAAATGTTTGCTTTCTTTCTCACTACCTACTTTTTTAAACAATTGGATGTTTTATTTATTTATATTTCAGATGTTATCCCCTTTTGCAGTTTTCCCTCCAGAAACACCCTATTCTATCTCCCTCCCCCTACTTCATGAGGGTGCTCCCCCACCCATCTACCCACTCCTGCCTCCCTGCCCTGGAATTCCCCTACACTGGGGATTCAAGTCTTCACAGGACCAAAGGCCTCTCTTCCCACTGATGTCCGACAGTCCATCCTCTGCTACATATGTAGCTGGAGTCATGGATGGCCCCAGGTGTACTCTTTGGTTTGTGGTTTAGTCCCTGGGAGGTCTGGGGGGGTCTGGTTGGTTAATATTGTTGTTCTTCCTATGGGGGTTTCAAACCCCTTCAGTTCTTTCAGTCCTTTCTCCAACTCCTCCATTGGGGACACCACACTCAGTGCAACAGTTGGCCAAGAACATCCCACTCTGTATTTGTAAGGCTCTGGCAGGGCCTCTCAGGAGACAGCTATATCAGGCTCCTGTCAGCAAGCGCTTCTTGGCATCTGCAATAGGATCTGGGTTTGGTGTCTATGTAAACAATGGATCCCCAGTGTGTCAGTCTCTGGATGGTCTTTTTTTCCAGTGATTTAAGCTCTAAGATTAACAATCAACAAATGGAACCTCATAAAATTGCAAAGATTCTGTAAGGCAAGGACACTGTCAATAGGACAAAACAGCAACCAACAGATTGGGAGAAGATCATTACCAATCCTACATCTGATAGAGGGCTAATATATCCAATATAAACAAAGAACTCAAAAAGTTAGAATCCAGAGAACCAAATAACCGTATTTAAAAATGGAATGCAGAAATTCTGTAGGAGGACTAGCAGTCTCATTTAATCAGGACCCCCAAGATCTCTCAAACACTGAACCACCAAACAGGCATCATATACCAGCTGATATGAGGCCCCCAACACACATACAGTAAAGGACTTCTGTTTTTGCATTCATTCAAAGATGATGCACTGAACCATCAAGAGACTGGAGGCCCCAGGGAGTTTAGAGGTCAGGGGTGGGTGGGTGGGAGGTGGGGACATCCACATGGGGAAATGGGGGTGGGGAGGAGGTATAGGATGTGGAACAGTCAGAGGGTAGACAGGGGTGGGGATAAAATACAGAGTGTAAGAAAATAATTAATTGATTAATTAATTAATTAATAAAAATATAAAACCCCCAAAATCTATGAATAACATTAAATAAGCAAAGTATTAAAAAAATGGGGTGTGAGCTAAACAAAGAATTCTCAACTGAGGAATACCAAATGGCTGAGAAACACCCAAAGAATATTCAATATCCTTGGTCATCAGGGAAACAAAACAACTCTGAGATTCCACCTCACACTAGTATGAATGGCTAAGATCCAAAACTCAGCTGACAGCAGATGCTGGCAAGGATGTGGAAAGAGAGGAACACTCCTCCATTAATCGTGGGATTACAAGCTGGTACAAACACTCTGGAAATCAGTCTGGTCGTTCCTCAGAAAATTACTCCTGAACATATACCCAAAAGATCCTCCAATATCTAACAAGTACACACGCTCCACTCTGTTCATAGCAGCCTCATTTATAATAGCTGGATAGAACCCAGATGTCCTTCAAAAAAGGAATGGATACAGAAAATGTGGTATATTTACACAATGGAGTACTACTCAGCTATTAAAGACAATGACTTCATGAAATTCTTAGGCAAATGGATGAAACTAGAAAGTATCATCATCCTGAGTGAGGTAACCCAGTCACCAAAGAACACACATAGTATGCCCTCTCTGATAAGTGGATATTAGCCCCAAAACTCGAAATACCAAAGATAAAATTCACAGACCTCATGAAGCTCAAGAAGAAGGAAGACCAAAGTTTGGGTGCTTCAGTCCTTCTTAGAAGGGGAAATAATACTCATGGAAGGAAATATGGATACACAATGTGGAGCAGAGACTGAAGGAAAGGCCATCAAAAGTACTTACTTTTTTTTTTTTTTTTTTTTGCATTTTTTTTATTGGATATATTCTTTATTTACATTTCATTTCCCTCTTTCCTGGTTTCCCCGCCCCCCCAATGTCCCATATGTCTT
>BDUI01000003.1:1570648-1584120 GCA_002335545.1 Apodemus speciosus | reverse complement strand
GAAAGAAAGAAAGAAAGAAAGAAAGAAAGAAAGAAAGAAAGAAAGAAAGAAAGAAAGAAAGGAAGGAAGGAAGGAAGGAAGGAAGGAAGGAAGAGGAAAAGAAAGAAAGAGGAAAAGAAAAGAAAAAGAAAGAAAGAAAGAAAAGAAGGAAGGAAGGGAAGAAGGGAGAAAGAGAGAAAGAGGAAAAGAAAAGAAAAAGAAAGAAAAGAAAAGAAAAGAAAAAGAAAATACAAGATGCACATGTAGATTATCTTGATCAAAAGATAGCCTGTATTTTCATTATCTTGATTTCTACTCATTCTCTCACAGGAATTCTTATGCAAAGGGAATATTATATCTTAGAATGGATGTCTTTAATTCACAAACAAAGCAGAAAATTCAAAATCTATGTAGAAATGGGGCCTGGAGAGATAGCTCAGTGATTAAGAGCACTGACTCTTCTTCCTGAGGGTCCTGAGTTCAATTCCTTGCAACCACATGGTGGCTCGAAACCATCTGTAATGAGATCAGATGCCCTCTTCTTGTGTGTTTGAAGACAGCTACAGTGTACTTATACATAAAATCTTTTTAAAAATGAAAAGTGATTTCTGAATTGATTCTGAAAGGAAAAATGAGAGTTGGTCAATTATTAAGAATAGATCTAGCAGAAAGTGTTGTTCCTTTTACTAATGCTGATATTTCCTCATTATGGGCAGAAAATGAATTTTGGCGAAGAGTTTGGAGCAATTTGGGGGAGGAAATTAACAACACACATTCAAAAAGCAAATGACTTCAGTTTATAAAAAGAGCCAATTAGATTCTCCCTCATATACTGTACAGGACTCAAATTTCTGGAGCCTCTACATTTTATACTGATACAAATTAATCAGGAAAGGCAGGCTATAAATTTTTAAAAGTCAGATGGTTGAGAATCTTTATGATTAAATTAAATATCTGAATTGCATGCAGTTTTTATGGTGTTATTAGATTTTCCAGACTCTCTTAACATAGTAATTGATCTTTGATATGAAGAAAAGAGCTGTTTTGCATATAGAAACCACTGAATTTATTCAGGATGATTCTGAATTAACTTCATTATTGATTTAACTACAACAAATGACCAGAAATAGAAATCATCAATTGTATATAACAATTATCAGAGCCCATACATGTCTACAGGCTCTCTAGCATGATGAAATTGATCAAATACTAATAGGAAATGTGCTAGAAGCTTCAGAGCTTCATAAGAAGCACCATGCTAATACAAAGATATAAAAAGGAAGTTTTTTATCACTTGCCAACAAGCCAAGAAAATTATGAGGAAATGTCCTATATAACCAAAATCCATCACCTACAGTAATGGAGCAAACCTAAAGGTACCCAAAGAAATGAAATTAGGCAAATGAATATGTTTCATTTTGCAGAATTTGGTGAACTGAAATATGTGTACCATACTATAGAAATATATTCATGATTTTGATGGGTAAACTACATTAAGTTCTGAAAAGGCTAATTAGATAATATTCCCCTTTTATTAGAAGTTATAGCAATTATTGGAATACCTTTACAAATTAAGATTGACAATGCTCTAGCATATGCCTCTAATAAAATGAAAGTGTTTTATATATTATAATATAAACACATTACAGATATACTACACAATCCTACAGGACAAGCAGTTGCAGAAAGATCTAATCATATTAGATTATTCATATTAATCATTATTAACTTCACATTTTTAAAATACCAATGAATAAAAACAAAACAAAAAAAAAAAAACTAAAGCTACTGAGAGACACTGGATCATGGGGAAAACTGCTGAACTTAAAACCAGCCTATGTATATTAAGGATGTCTTAACTTCCAAAAGGAGGGAGGAAATATATTACATTGAGGGAGAAGCTTTGTATATGTTTCCACAGGAAAAAAGGAGCTCTTGATTCCTTCCAAACTAAAATAAATCAGATACGACCTTGGAAGACGCCCTCTGAAGATCTTAGCTACAGACAGGAAGAAAGAAATTATCATGACCAACAAAACAGGTAACTTTGAGACTTGCTGAGACATGAAAATGTCTCCAGCCATGAATGACTTCAGCTATGCATAGCTGTTAAATCTCTGGCTATAGAATCCTAAGGACTTATTAAGGCATTCTTTCAATAGACATAGATAAAATTTATATTACTTTTTGGGTATGCAATCCAAACTGACTTATAAAGTAAAACAGATTGACTTACCTGCTCAAATAGAGAGTAGAGAATTATCCACAACTGATTTGTGCACATTCCAAACATATTTTATTGCAGAAATGTATATTGCCTCTAAAAGCTTCTATGTTCACGGAGAAAAACCAACCAGACAAGCGGCCCTGACAAAGATTCATTCTTGATGATGCTGAAAAGGATGCTGAGACACTGAGACATTTTTATTCCAGCATCCTTTCTGATCCTACCTCAGACTGCCTTAATAGCTGTTTTATCAAAACCGCTTCCAAGAAAGCTTCAAAGAAAGCTGCTGGCTCCAATCAATCAGTCTAGCCTTGAAGACTGATCCAATCAGGACTTCATTTAAGCTTATATTTTCACAGCACATTGAAACTGGAACAAATGTTACAGCTAGCTTTCTTAAGATTTGACCATTTTCCAAATTTTCTTGGACCCCCCCCCAAAAGAAAACCATACCCCCAAATCATCAAGAATTTTAAGAGAGTAACACCTAATTCTGAAAAAGCAGGATGGAGGATTTGATCGTTCTATGGGTGTTAGATGCTTGTTATTAAAAAGGTGTTGGTTACAAGCTATTAAATGGTATTGGTCAGGGAGAAAACAAAGTATAGAAACTTAGACTCTGGGACTTTTATCTTTCTCTTTCCTCTATTCTTCTTTCYTTCTTATGTAGGAGAGAAGAGTTGAAAAGGAAAAAAGAGAGGATATAAGAAACCAAAAATTATACATTGATATAGATCTTTGTATATTGATTCWATGTGTGTGTGTGTCTTGTATACCTAAGCAGTTCTTAAAAATGCAATATTAAGTGTGAGTCCTTTTAAAAGCAGCATAAACTGTTTAGGGTGATTAAATAATGCAAGTTAATAGTCAATCAAACTTATGGCCATGTCAGATACTAGTCTCATTTATTACAAAAATATATTTCCAAGGTTGAACACATAGTAAATAGCCAAAAACAAACAATGTTTGGCAATTCAGACACAATAAAATATCTTTAAGTAAATATTTTGTAGTTATCTGAGGTTTTTGAAACCCATCTACAGAATATGGTATTCAAAGAGGTTGTATTATTAGAAAGCCTTTTTGACAATGAGACAGGTCTGCTTCTAGCAGCATCCCCATTCTACTTCAAGGAAGATGATAAGCATCAGTGAACCTCCATATGGAATTTGCTTCATATGGCATGCTAACCACCAGGCAAAACTGCCCTTGCTTCTACTGCAGACAAACAACTGCTGGGCTTTGAAACTGACTGTTCTTCTAGAGGTCGTGAGTTCAATTCCCAGCAACCCCATGGTGACTCACAACTATCTGTAATGGGCTCTGATGCCCTCTTCTGATGTATCTAAAGACAATGGCAGTATACTCGTATACATTATATATAAAACCTCAAAGTTTACAGCCTGCAACTGGGCAGGAGAGAAAGAGAAGTGGAACTTGAGATCAAGTAAGGGGGTCTCAGGTAGGGACTAGGAGAAGAGGATAAAACAAAGGAGATCGCCATTAGGTGGGATGGACCGGAAGCACATGGCCAAGAGTTTACCCTGAGGACAAACACCTAGAGCAGAAGCTGCCCAAGAGGTACTAACTTGGCAAGAACCAGGGCATTCATGTGTGTTCTAACAGTATGGCAGGATTAATATAGCTGAGAACCTGCCCAGCATAATGCTGACAGCTTATTAGTAAATTACAATATATCTGTGTCATTTTCTTGAGAAGAAGACAGGCAAAAATGGGGTATAAAAACCCAATGGATATTAAGAAACAAAATGGGGTATAGCAACCCCCTAAAAATATTTACAGCAACGAAGGAGCCTTTAAAGAAGTAATTGAATTGAAATAAATTCATAAGAGCAAGGCCCTAAGCCGATATGACTTGTGTCCTTATAAGAAGGGAGAATTGGGAGAGGGAGATGACTAGACACCAAAAAAGACCATGTTTTAACACAGCAAGAAAGTAGTCATATGCAGCCCAAAGACAGAGACCACATGAAAAAAAAAACAGATCTGAAGACACCTGATCTTGCAGTTTCTAGAACTATGGCAGAATATATCTTGGTGGCTTCAACCCTCTGCGCAGTACACCAGATGTACTAAAAAATGTGCAGTGTACTTTTTCTCCGTGTCAATGATTCCCAGATTAGCACATTAAGTCCTGACCTTTTAAAGGTTTCAGGTAGGCTGCCTAAATGAAGTAGCATTTAACATGTCCACAGGAAAATTGCCACTGAGTTTTCCTGCTCTATCTCCACCACACAATGAAAACAACTTCCTCCACAGACAGTCATCCTGAACCAGAAACATGGGAGCCTTCTCCCTGACCTCACATCCAATTACAGCCCTGCTGAACCTCTCTCACTACAATTGCTTATTGAGTCCCATCCTCTGTGCCCTTGCCATTACATAGGTCCAAACACTCATTATCTCTTACCTGGGCCATTGAAACAGCCTTCTAATTGGTCCCCCTGCATCCAATCTTGGCCCTGTAAGTCAGTTTCTTCCAGGGTAGCTACAAGTTTTTACATAAATTACAAATTGAATTTTCCTCTCACCTCCAGCTCCTTAACCTGCTCACAAGACCATCTCTTACCTATCCTACACTTCCTTTCAGCATTTTCTTTTGCCTCCCCTTCAACTTTAAACATATGGGACTAATATCACACTATCTACAGACAGTGGGCCCCATGTATCTTCTCCCATGTTAGTCCCTTTATAAAATCCTGCTTCTTCTCCCTTCCTTGTCTCAGTCTTGAGATACAGTCCAGGTATGTTGTGCCCTTCAAAAAGCCACCTCACCTCTGAGAGTCATGGATGAGGCTGAGCAGTTTTTCTTTACCAGAGCTCCCTAAGCAGCTTCCCATTGATATTTTATATCTACTATTATTTTATAAAACTTTAAAAATATTTTTTATATTTTAATTGTTTATCATGAGAAGGAAAACTTCTGTACATCCTCCTGGGTGCCTGGACCTATACTTGTGCACAAATATCAATAAACATTTCTTGGGTAGACCGTGTGAGCACAAGACCTAAGTCCCAAGCCTTCTGCAATCCAATGTAGAAGAGGGGTGCTGGAGTGGGACCCGGATCCCTATAGCCTCTCAACTTTAGTCTTTCAGTGTCCAGGTATGGAGGGACTAGCTTCAGTTACGAGAACAGAATCACAACTTTCTTTCTTTCTTTCTCTCTCTCTTTCTCTCTCTCTTTCTCTCTCTTTCTTTCTTTCTTTCCTTCCTTCCTTTCTTTCTTTCCTTATTATTTATTTATTTATTTATTCATTTATTTATAGTGTGTGGATATATATTCCTCCAAGTGGGTTCAGGTTGAACTTAGGTTGATGACAAGCTCCCTTACCCACGGAGACATCTTCCTGGATACAGATACACACATTTTAAAATGTATGTGTTCAGTGACTACCCAAGTCAGTGACCAGAAAGCAGTTGCTAAAGACTGTGTTCAAAGGCAAGTACAGTTCATTATTCTAGGATCCCTGCAAACTATTCATTAACAAAAAAACGACCATTTAGTTGTGAATTAAGACTGCAGTCATGATCTTATTTTGTATAGTTCAGAGTTTCTCAGTCTCGGCACCTCTGACATCTGTGCTGGATTTTCTTTCAGAGCACTTTGTGGCATCCCCCACTCCTACCTGCCAAAAGTCAGCAGACTCTCACCTCCTATGTATGACAACAGAAGGTCTCCAAATGCTGTCAGATGTTCCCTGGCTAGAGAAAAGGGCAGAGCTGTGACGGTATTGAAGAATGGGACTGCCCACAGCACAGCCTTGACCTTCAATGTCAGTTAAGCTATCCATAACACTTCTGAACGCAAGGATTCCCAGAACACTTCACGTGGTCCCTCAGGAGAGCATTTATTCCCTGTAAGAACAAATCTGCCAGAGTTTATCATATGTTTTTAAAGGCATTTAAATCAACTGCACGTAAAACCTTTAAGAGTTTTTCTAATATAATTACCCTGTAAAAAGATGAGATCATGTCATTTATTGTTCTATAAAAATGTAGGGTTGCATTTAAAAAAAAAAGCAACCATGTGCTGATTTCCATTTGGAAAGGAAAGAGGTCTGTAATTTAATTTGAAAGCTGCTCCCTCTGCCTTAGAGAGAGGGAGAGAATGAAAGAGAAAGGAACAGGGAGAAGAAAAGAGCAGTGGGGGTTGTTTGATCCAAACAGGAAGAGGGAGGGTCTCTGTTAACTCCCTGTTGCCATTCCTCTTGGCTTGACTCTAACTCATTGCTGTTGATCGGTGTGGTCAACATTAGAACAGTGAGTTCTGTTACTCAGCCTGATAAAGGTCAATATAATCTTCTGATGGACACAGTTTACATGCTCAAAATATTCTATTAATAAATACATTAAACATGAAAACTACACGAACATGTTCTAAAAGTTATTTGAGGTAAAGGGGATGCTTCCCATGCTAGGATATGTGGGATTTTTTTTTAATGTCCTGCACAGATGTGAACTCTATCCTCTGAAAGTTTATGATCTAGATGGGGAATATAAAAATTAATGAAATAGTCACAGTGATGGGGTATAATTACAAATTGAATAAATGCTGTGCAGAAAAGTAATTAAGGAACCTGACCCAGACTTTGGGAGCTGACACTTGAATTGAGTTCTGAAGAAGAAACCTGGGATTAACTAAGACATGGAAACGCAGACACAGACAGAGGGGACAGTATGAGTAAATGTCCTTGTCTGAATGAGGCACAGTGGGAGCTGGACGAAGAGCCTGGGGGAGGGGGACCTTGTGGAGCTGGGAACATGGCAAGGCATGGTAGTTTATGTGGAAGGACCACCATGATGCGCAGGCCAAGAAATCACCTTGCTCATGCTGTAAAGAATGATTAATAAAGCAGGCTGAAAGAGATGCAGAGACAGTCTAATGGCTTAGCAACATCCAGATCCTGGTTCTTCTTTGCAAGCTCAGGCAGAAGGAATTATTCCACTCTGTACACAAATGCTGAAAGCACTGGGTCAAAGAAGAAACCAGTCACTAGGTCAAGAAGTCTGTCACAGAGGTCGCCACACATGAGACATCCAGACAGGAAAATCCATCGAGACAAAAAGATTCTGGGTGAGGGGAATAGGAGCACTGCTAATGAACACGTGAGTCCTTTGGTTGTAGATAGAAATTATCTAGAATTAGACTGTTGCGATGGCTGCACAGCTTAATATACTAAAAACCAGTGGCCCAAATTCTTATGAGGGCAGGACTTCACAGTATCTAAATCACACCTCAATAAACCTGATAGAAAAAAAAACCTTCACTGTGTTCTAGGACAAACTAAGTTCTAAGTTCTAGGTAAACATAAGGTCAAGAGTTGCCATTCGCAATTCTCAATTTTAAATTCCCTTCTTCTAAAGCATCCCTCACCTTCTAAAACTCAATCAGGCAGAATATAAGGGTTCTATTAAATTAGAGATATTTAAACAGGAACAGCTGATCAATGATTGACAGAGAGCTCTGTAATTCCCAAATTGCACTTTTTGTTAAGGAATATTATGAGTGAACCAACTACTGGGAATTAGACCAATTGGAATTTTACTATTTTGTCAATGCAATCAAATAACAGATTCTAACTTTCAGTACGATTGTCATGTTCTACCCAGATAGGCACTTACCAGATGTGTGACATCAATACTGGTCTCCAGCCTTAGCTTTCTGCATGAATTTCACAGGGAAATAATTGTACAGGAACATTTTTTAAAATGTTTTTAAATTTTGTCAAAATCTTAACTGCCTCATCATAATACTCATTGCTGGCTAAGTCACCAGGCTTTATATTAGACCAGAATCTCACTAGCACTATTCTTCTAAGGAGTATATCATGTAGGATGTGTGTAACTTCTCTAATTACCATGGCCACAGCCTACCGTTAAACTCATATTTACACTGATATTAGAGGAAAAGAATCCTGTATAGGGACATTGCCTTGATCTGAATTCATTCTGGTATTACAGAAAATTCAAGTCAACATAATATAACTAGAAACATAATGTCATTTAACTGTAAAGACCAGGGGATAAGAGCTTCAGGCACAACCAGATCCAGGGCACTCCAATCTCTCTGCTGCTAAGCTGGCTTCTTTTGCTGACTCAAGTGTATCTCTCTTGGGTGATGAATAGAAACAACACCTCCTTCTTTGCCATTCTAGGAAGTAAACTACCAAAACTCGGGACTTCTAATTGAGCCTAGTGCTCAGTCACAGATCTATTACAGTGTCTGAGAGAATTCTACAAGCTGATTGATTTAGCCTAGATCACCAGTTCATCCACCCAGGATAGAATTCCACTTGCCACATACAGGTTGTGAATACTTAGATAATTAAGGCAGATGGGGAAGAACAAACCCCTGCCATAAATGGAAGTATTGTTACCAAAAGAGAGGAGAATCACAGCTAGCTGGAAAGACAACAAATTCCATTCATACTCTCACTTAAAAGACAAACGAAGCACCATCTCAATGCCCTCAAACAGTGGAGAGCCCAGATGACAAAATACCTCTTCTTAGGGCTTGTCCCCTCTTCCCCTTTGGTCTGCTTGTGGGAAGAATTCCCTTTATGATAGGACCTTAGCTATCACATTGATTCTGTGTTTAGAACAGAAATGTCACACTCAGCCCATGGCTTGATCCCTCCCTGCCCGTGGTGCCCTTAGGAAGTGACAGACCCTCTAAGAGTGAAGCCTAGTGAGAGATCATCAAGTCACTAGAGGTGTGACCTCCAAGGGGATGTGGGGCTCTGGTGTCTTTCTGTTTCCCTTTGTCTCGCAGCCATGAGGTGAGTGTTGCTTTGTCACACGAGTCCTCAAAGCCTTAGAGCAACTGACCATGGACTCACTAGAGTCCAGAAAACTATGAGCCAGCATAACTTTTTCTTCAAATATTACCCCAGCATTTGTCATATTAGTAGAGAGGTGACTAATACTCCATCCTTTGTGGATCTCTCTAAACCCTGCTGACAGCTTTGAAAATAATCCCTTGATTAAACCCTTCAGGAATTATCATAATTTGATTGCACTATCTATTTCCTACTGATGTGCTCTCTCTCTCTCTCTCTCTCTCTCTCTCTCTCTCTCTCTCTCTCTCTCTCTCTCTCTCACNTCTCTCTCTCTCTCTCTCTCTCTCTCTCTCTCTCTCTCTCTCTCACACACACACACACACACACACACACACACACACACACACACACACCACAGCCATACTTTACTACAGAACCTCACTTAATCTTTTCTGATCAATCTCATATTTTTCCTATGAGGTTGATATTATGGCTGTCTGTTTGACAAATCGGGAAACAGAGTCAGAGAGGTTAAGTGACTTGACCAAGGTCCCCACAGCTAGTAAGCACCAGCTGATGCTGGAAACAAGGTCAAAATTGTTGTTCAAAAGTGTCATCTCTGGTCTAGACAGAACTTCCAAATCTGCTCTTTTATTGTTTTTCTTCACACAGCAGCAAACATATCACTATTCTGTAGATGTGAAAAGGCTGGTTGGTACACAGGGTCCATTAGAAAAGAACCATATAAACACAATCGTGTGACTCTGCTTTACACACACATATGCACACACACATCTGTGTTCTAAAGGGAACTATTATATGTTTTTTTTTTTTCAGAATATGGCTCCTTAGGTTGGGACTGATATCAGAGGGACTAATTCTAGGCATCCACTTCTTCTGGATGAGGCATGATTATCTCCTCTACAAAGTCTTCTGACATAGCAGTGAGGATGAGGTACCAGCTCTGATCTGAAGTATTGATCTCTACAGTAGCATGCATCCATAGTAACTCTGCTATCTGCTCCTCCCTCCCCCAGCCCCCATATCCCAGACTCTTGTCTTAGTCAGGGATTCTATTGCTGCAGTGAAACACCATTACCAAAAAGCAAGTTAGGGAAGAAAAGGTTTATTTGGCTTATAGTTCCAGATCCATCATTGGAGGAAGTCAGTGCAGCTCAAACAGGGCTAGAACCCAGAGGAAGGAGCTGTTGCAGAGGCCATGAAGGGGTGCTACTTACTGGCTTGCTTCATCTGGCTTCCTCAGCCTGCTTTCTTATAGAACTCACGACCAACATCCCAGGGATGGCACCACCCAAAATGGGCTGGGCCCTCCCCTATCAGTCACTAATTAAGAAAATGCCCTGAAACCAGATCTTATGGAAGCATTCCCTCAACTGAGGTTCTCTCCTTTCTGATAACTCTAGCTTGTATCAACTTGATACAAAACCAACCAGTACACACACATCCTTTCTCATTTAACAGACAGATTTTATGTGACAAGAAGTGTGCTTTTTATAGTGCCTGATACATACATGTGCCAGGTCCATGTCACTATTCCCCTTCAAAGACTGGCAGGCAGAAGCAATCGATAGGAGATCCCTCAACAGAAACATGGATTGAGCAGCTAAAATTGTACCCAGACTCTCAGTCTGTGATTTTGGATTGCAGGGTACAATCTTATCGGGAAATGAGTTTCTCACATGGGTATGTGCTAATAAATCTTTAACTATCTCATATATTTTGGGCCAGGCGTGATCAAATACCTAAATATACTGGTGATAATAACCAGATTAATCACTGTTGGGGGAAAGACTTCAGGACACAAACTGATGAAATTCAAATGAGGACTCTAATTTAGGCAACCGTATCCTCCCAGTGTTAATTTCTTGGTTGTGATCATCACCCTGGTTATGTGATCCGTCACATAGAGAAACTGGATGAAGGGTAATGAGAAAGTTTTGTACTGATCTCAAACATTTCCTATACATCTCCAATTGCAGTTCAAAATGAAACTGTCCTACACCACAATCTTCCATGCCAGACTCTCATCAACTCTTACAGGGATAAGATTTCACCAAGGCTTCAATGAGGTGCAGCACACTGTGTTATGTAGGGTCATGGAAGCTTTGAATTTGAAGACAATCTTACCAGTGACAGCCCACTGTTCTGTTCTTCATGGAACCTTCTCAGTAGTCTAACAGCCCACAGCCTTTGCCAGGTCTTCTCTAGGGACAGTAGTGTACCACATTACAAAATGGTTGCTGGAATTGTTGGTGATGTCTTCCTTCTTCATTCCATCAAGCCACAACATGTCTCTTGTAGACTCTGTAGACCCACATGGTAACGCTTCAGAGGTACAGGGAGAGGAAGCACAGTGCTCCTATGGCCTGACTTCTTCATGCAGAACAATAATGCAATAGCTTGTTGAGGGTTTCAGTGTTTGATGTGGCAGTTCCCAGAATTTTCACCAGCAGTAGAACTCCTCATCAATGGGATTCTTGTGTCAAAGTCTGTGTAGAAAAGGTTTATTTGAGACAGGGACTCACTATGTAGCTGTGGCTGGCCCTAAACTCAGAGAGACCTGCTTGCCTCTGCCTCTCAAATTCAGGAATTGAAGGCATTCACCACTGTGGTGGTTTGAATGCTTGGTCCAGAGAGTGGCACTATTAGGAGGTGTGGCCTTGTTGGAAGAAGTGTATCACTGTGGGTGTGGGCTTTAAGACCCTCTTCCTAGCTGCCTGGAAGCAGTCTTCTCCTAGCAGCCTTCACATGAAGATGTAGAACTCTCAACTCCTGAACCATGCCTGCCTGAATTCAGCCATGCTCACACCTTGATGGTAATGGACTGAATCTCTGAATCTGTAAGCCAGCCATAAGTAAATGTTGTACTTATAAGAATAAGAGTTGCTTTGGTCGTGGTGTCTATTTACAGCAGTAAAACCCTAACTAAGACTATTGCCATAGTTAGCTATATCAGAATCTTTAAAAACCAGAATAAAATTAAACTTCTTTATAACAAAGGTGTGAAAAGGCATGGAACCCTCAAATCTCAAAGCACTTCAAAGAACATTTTTTTAGTGCACGCCTCCTGCTTCCCAAATTGTAGCACAAGTACCATCCCTTACATAAACATCTGTTGGGCCATACATGGTGAGGAGCAGAATAAGTAACCTCGGAGACTTTATAAGAATCAACTCAAGGAATGCTATGGTACGGCTATTAGGTACAGTTACGATTTCATAACTGAGAAAACAGGCACATGGGCAAACCTACCTACTCAACAGAAGTAACAGAGATGAGGTTTTACCTCCGAATTCTCTGATTTCAACATCAGGGCTTTAGCCACTGTGCTCCAGGTTTCTTGGGTTTAGACTGTAGGATTATGGAACTTGGTCCTCTCATAAAAATCCCTGAGATTAGTCTCCTAGGCATGTAAATGCGCATCCCATTCCTTGGCCACACCCAGAATTTCATTAAACAGTAGCTCCTAGAAAGCTGAAAGAGAAAACACTGACGATTAGGGGTTTTCTTGCTTCCTTCCTTTCTTCCTCTCTGCTGTTCCTGTTTTCTTTTATTTCCATTACTTCTTCCTGGTTTTCTTTCTTTTTCTGGTACTTAGAATGATACCCAGGACCTTGTGCAGGCTGTAAAGGCACTCCTCCACTGAGCTGTGTCCCCAAAACTTTAAATTTAATTTAATTTAATTTTTACTTTCATGCAGAATCTTGGTAAGACAACTGGGCTGGTTTCACACTGGCCTTGTAGTCCAGGCATACTTTGAATTGTCATTCTACTTACTGTCTTAGTCTCCTAGTGGTTGGGATTACAAACCTATCTAACCAGACCTGTTAAAATTAAGCATTCAGAACAAGCAAGGCAGACCTGCATGGAAAGCAGGGTCATCTTTAGACACTCTAAGGCCTCATAGAACAAAATGTGAATAAGATGGCACCCCATTGTGTCAATGAGCTGCCCCGCCCTTTCCCTATAGGGGCAAAGTGGTGCTGACCTGGTATCATTGCCCATCCTGCATCCATCCTTTCTTTGGGCTAACATGTGTCTTTTGGATAGAATATCTCTCCAAACCTCAGTCCCTGTGGTCATTAGTCCCTACTCCCTCAGCTCTCCCTGAGAAATAGACAAGAAACAAACAAACAAACAAAACTCTCTTTTCCCTGGTTATAAACTTAGCAGCCATCATCTCACCAGAAGGGAATTAGTTATGGTTTGAAACCAATAGAAAGAAAGAAAAACCAAGAGAAAAAAAGAGACAAATTTCACAAACCTTCACTTTCTGACTACATGCAGCTGGCCTTCAAGAGCTCTGCTGGAGGCATGCTCTGGGCAGTCTTAGCTTCTGTGGCTCCTTCCTTCCTTCCTTCCTTCCTTCCTTCCTTCCTTCCTTCCTTCCTTCCTTCCTTCCTTTCTTCTTTCCTTTCTTCCTTCCTTCTTTTCTTTATTCCT